>JADRCD010029650.1:0-10146 GCA_019843815.1 Montemys delectorum
ATGTGGGCATTCTATTGTTTATGTTGTTATTGAGGAGCAGCCTTAGTCCATGGTGATCTGATAGGATACAAGGAATTATTTCAACCTTCTTGTATCTGTTGAGGCCTGATTTGTGACCAATTATATGGTCAATTTTGGAGAAGGTACCATGAGGTGCTGAGAAGAAGGTATATCCTGTTTTAGGATGAAAAGTTCTATAGATATCTGTTAAATCCATCTGTTTTATAACTTCTGTTAATCTCACTATGTCCTTGTTTAGTTTCTGTTTCCATGATCTGTCCATTGCAGAGAGTGGGGTGTTGAAATCTCCCACTACTATTGTGTGCGGTGTAAAGTGTTCTTTGAGCTTTAGTAAAGTTTCTTTTATGAATGTAGATGCCCTTGCATTTGGAGCATAGAGGTTCAGAATTGAGAGTTCATCTTGGTAGATCATACCTTTGATGAATATGAAGTGTCCCTCCTTATCTTTTTTGGTCACTTTAGGGGAAAGTTGATTTTATTTGATATTAGAATGGCTACTCCAGCTTTTTTCTTGGGACCATTGGCTTGGAGAATTCTTTTCCAGCCTTTTATTCTGAGGTAGTGTCTGCCTTTGTTACTGAGGTGGGTTTCCTGTATGCAGCAAAAGAACATTTAATGTTATTATCTGGACTATTTTTAAAATTATTTTAAACTTTTCATCATAAATGTTGTTATTATTTCATTGTTCAATGATTTATGAGACATTAATTACAACTTTTATAATTGTTCTTACTGGTGTTTTTGCACATGCTTTTATTTGTGGATGAACATATGCACATATAAATATCAAAGTATACTTGAGAGGTCAGAATACAGTTCTTCAGAATCAACTCCCTTCTACCATAGATTCCAAAGATCTAATCAAGGTAGGCAGGCTAGTGCATCAAATACTTTGAGCCATCTAATCATCTCACTTAGCCAGAATTACTCTTAACATTCTGTTCTCTAATGCAGTTGGACTTTCTAATTTAATATGTTATTATTGCTATAAAACATGATGTTCAAAAACAAAGGCCCAAACCATTGAGATAATGTGGAATAGTATACCAAAAATAACAGCCTTTTAATACTACTTCAAGTGTAGATACATGCATGGCTTTTGATGCATTGTTTTGCAGCTTCATTCATTTCATATGTCTCAGAAATATATTTTGAAAGCCTACTTATTATACTTCAAATGCATGCCATGGGTTGGTGTTGACACTATTGTTTTGATTGCATTTGGGGTTTTGATTTTATGCAACAGTATCACACATGCTAGAAGCAAGTAATTAAGACTTTGTAGCAATGTTACCTAACAGCAATGAGTATATGGAGGACCTAGATCTTTGTTTCTAATATCTTTCTCCCCAAAAGATCTTGAATTCTTTGGGGGAAATAACAGTTGGTTCAGAGACTATCCTAATATAAGCCTATAAAATACAGCACTTTCAATAATTTAAAAGGGAATTCACAATCATGGTGATACTGAAGGGACACTGAAGTCCACTGAAAGATATCCCAGTGGATACAATGGGCCAAGCTGAGTAGCACCATCAAGTAGTGTAATAAATATCCATAAGCTCACACTTTTGAATGACTTACGGAGTAAAGTAAAACCACACTTTCCAAGGTGGACTGCACATAACCAAACTATATAATGCAAAGGAGGACAATTAGCAATATAGTTGCAGATATCCATCAACAATAGCAACTATCACTGATCAGCTAGCACTCGGTATCACAATACTGATAATTGATGATTTGCTATATGGGAAGGGTAGTTTTCATTTTTCTTTCAAATGCTACAAACCTGTCTGACCATGAAATAAATATCAGACAAATCCCAGTTCCAATTTGTTATATAAAATACATGGCCCTCCCACCCTAAGTTTCAAGTGCAGTAAAAAGAAAATCTGTAACCCAGAGCCAAGGATAATTTTTTGATACCTATGTGGAATCAGTTTTTTGGTAGAGGAAACTTAGTCATTAAAAAATAAGCCTCATCAAAATGAGGGCTTAAGAAAATATTTAAAAAAACACTTAGTTAATGATTACATAGAAAAATGTTTACATACAACTAGAAAAAGATCATTTCAATAGGATATAAGAAGTGCTAGCCATTAATAAGAGATAAATAAATAATACTACATTAAGATGTAAAACTTTTATGGGTTACAGGGTATCATTGAAATGTGAAATGAAAGGTATTTTATAGAAGTTGTATACATATATAGATATAGAAATTATTTATAAATGTATAGGCATTATAGAAATATATCTGTAAACAACTCCAATATTATAACAAGAACTACCAAAGAACTATTACAAATCAGTACAAAGAGAGCAAGTGAATATGAGCAAATTGACATAATAATAGTTCAAAAATGCATTTTCAATAAAAGAACAAAAGAAACAACACTATATCTAAATGGTTAACAATAATGTGAAAAAGATTTTAACATCTTTACTCAGTAGGAAAACACAAAGGAAATCTAAGAAGAATTAACAATAGTTCAGTCTATCAAATGTGTTGATTTTGTGATGAAAATGTGTATATTTTATGATAATTAATCAAACTTTGAACTTCATGTCTAAGCTTTTCACTTTGTACATGCACTTTATGAAAAACCTATGAAAAATAGCAGATTGGATGTCAATTAAAATTAATGATGCATGTAAAAGCATAAGGAAATATGATGATTAGTAAACTAATTTACAAACAGTTTGAGAGGAAGTACTCTGTGTGGACAGATAAAACTGCTTCCAGAAGGATTAGGTTATTAAATATAAATCCCAGTTCCAGGCTTGGGCAACCTTCCTATGAGTGGATGGCCAAGAAGTCCCGTGAGGTAATCAAATAAGTAGAGACAATACTGGTTTTGCTGCCCAACCAAAACTAGATCATAAGATCCTATTAATGGAATTGTTATATGCACTAATCACAAAACAAAGACAAAAAATAATCAATTTAATCTGGAAATAGGATGGAAGCTTCCTGTTGTAAATCCCTCATAGCAACATAAGCTTCTGTGCTATTAACAATAAGAAAGAAGAAAAAAGGCTATCAAGGGGTAAGAGGTAAAGAAGGGTATAGAGGGGCTTTGAATGAGAAATGAGAAATCCTGGGAAGTGATATGATTATATTTTAATTTAAAAAAAGAAAAAATAGCAGATAAAGCAAGATGTTCACATTTTCTCACATTGGAATTTAGATACTCTAAAAGGAATGACTTATTTAGCTATGAAAACCTCTCATTACTGTATTACTGTTTTTTGTTTTTTTTTTTTACAATAGAGAATTGAAGGATCCTGGGAATAATTTAATATGCATATCATGCCATATTACTTACAACATTAAACTAATCATGAAACATTAGCTCAAATTTTCATCCTTTGTAAATTAGTCCTTTCAATATCTATTTACATTTCAAGGCCACATTACTACATACTTGTATGTGTGTGTGTGTGGGGGGGTTGTATGTGCATTTATGTGTTCATAGGTGTATGCATGAGTATATGCATGCATATGGAAAAATGGGATCTATGTGGCATGTCTTTCTCTGTTAATCTCCACAGAATCTCTCATTGATCCTGGAGTACATTGATTCAACTAGGCTGTCAGGACGGTCAGTTCCAGAGAGCTATTTATTTCATCTACTGCTTTCTGACTTCTCTTTTGCTGCTGAGTTATTTTCCCTATTGCTGCTGCTGCTAATTCTTTTGCTGATATTAGAATCACTGTTTCCAGTCTTCTAATGAAAACTAAGGACCAGTGACTCTGCAGGAAGTCTGCAGGTCTTCACTTTCAGATTGGGACAACAGAGGCGTTCAGCCTCAAGGACTCAAAAACCACTGAGTACTCAGTCTCGTGTAAATTACAAAAAGCTGTTGTTACTATTTTGAACTGTTTTGATCTAACAAATTTGTATGTAAGCTTTCATTTCTATCCATTCTCTTCTACTAAGGCAGTGGTTCTCAGTCTTCCTGATCTGCAACATTTTAGTACAGTTTCTCATTTTGTGGTGACCTCCAACCATAAAATTATTTAATTGCTTGTGGTTTGATTCATAGCTGCAATTTTGCTACTGTTATGAGTTGCACTGTAAACATCTGATACTCAAGATATCTGATATGCAGGATATCTGATACGTGATCCCTGCAAGAAGGTTGCAGCTCACAATGGGTTAAGAATCACTACTCTAGAGACTTCTGATACATACAAAATATGAATATCAACACTAAATGTCAATTGATCATAGTACTTGGGTAGTATGTGCAATATTCTGGCTTTATTTCCCAAGTCAACAAAAAACCTGCTAGATTTAAAATCATTTTATTAGATGATTTCTTTATGCACAGAAACTGACTCCAGTCCTTATTGGCTCTCAGAAATCTTATGCATCACAGTATATAAATAAATATTTAAAATGAATGAATATGGATGCCAGTGAAAAACTTTGAAATAATTTTAAAGCTTAAATTCACTCTTTCAAAATATTACATTATATATTTACCTCAATATAAATTAAACATACCATAGAATTAAATCATGCCTTTTTAGGTCCAAAATATAAAGCCTCTGAGTTTACTTTCATGAGAACATTCCTCTGAATGTAAGAGGTTATCATTACATTCATTATCTTTGAACATCAAATAATTTATATATATATATATATATATATACACACACATACATACTAGTTTTATAATGACAAGTATTTCCTCAATTATTTTTGATGTTTCTCTCATATATTACATCCCTACCACAGGTTCTCTTTCCTCCTCCTCTTCCAGGGCCTCTCTATACATTCCTTCTCCCCCAGATCCACTCTGCCTCCTTTTCCCTTCAGAAACAGGCAAAGCTCTCAGGGATATCAACCAAACATGACATATCAGATTGCAATATGGCCTGACACACTGCCTCATATAAAGGCTGGACTAAGCAACTCAGCAGGGAGAAATGGTCCCAAAGGCAAGGAAAAAGGTCAGCGGCAGCCCCTACCCTCACTGTTAGGAGTCCCACAAGAACAACAAGCTCCATGTCCATAGCATGTATGCAGAGGGCATAGCTCAGGCCCATTCAGGATCCCTGATTTTCAGTTTAGTCTCTGTGAACCCCTATGAGCCTGGATTCTGTTGGCCTTTGTCATGTGGTGTCTTTGACCACTCTGGGTATTCCAGTCCTTCCTCTACCTCTTTATAGGACTCCCTAAACTCCACCATTGCCAGATGAAGCCTCTCTAATGACAATTAGATTAGGCATCAATCTATGAGTATAGTGGAATATCATTAGGCATCATTTCTTTGAATTTTGGGAGGCAGTCATGTTTGCTTCTATTCTAGGTCTCTGAGTTATCCAATCTCTGATTTCTGGACCTCTAGGCAGTGTCATCTGTGGGCTCCCTCTTGTGGCATGGGTATTAAGTTGAACCAGTCATTGAGTGGTTACTCCTATGAATTCTGTACCACTTTTACCCAAGCAACTATTTCAGGTACTACAAATGGTAGGTTGAAGGTTTTGTGTCTCAGTTGCTGTCCCAATCCCTACTTTGGAAGCCTTGCCTGGTTACAGAAATTGGCTGGTTAAAGTGCCATATCCCCCATGCCTAGGTGTCTTCCCTAGAGTCACCCTTTTCTGTTCCTGGGAGTTTCCATTGCATTAGGTTTCTACCTCACCCCTGAAATGACTCCCAATACCAGTAGTCTCTTCTCCCAGTACTCTCAAAATATTCCCTCCTGTTTCTATCTTCAACAACCCAAAAGTCCGCCCATGAAATCTATTTCCCCTTCTCTGGAAGATCTATACATACCCCTCTCCCTTGAGCCCTCCTTGTTACTTAACCTATCCTGGTCTGTAAATTTTAGTATTATTTTCTTTTATTTTACAGCTAATATCTACTTATAAATAAGTATATACTATCTTTTTCTTCCTAGGTCTGGGTTACCTCACCCAGGATCATCTTTTCAGTTCTATCCAAATTTGTCTCAAATGTTCATGATATTAATATGTAAGAGCTAACCCTTGACTGTGTAAAAGTACTGCATCTTCCTTTTTTGTAATGTTACTCAAATTCTAGCAATGTAAGAATATAGCTCAATGGTGTAGCTTAGTGTGAACACTCTTCTTCATCCATTCTTTGATCAAGGGACATCTATGTGGTTTTACAGCTTGTCACTATTGTGAATAAAGCTCCAATGAAGTAGACCAGTGCCCAATTTTCTGATAATTTCCAAAATGGCTATTCAAATTTGCACTCACAGCAGCAATGGAGGGAGGAGTACTCATTTTGCTCTACTAATTCTCTACAATGAACTGTCACTTGTGGTTTTTAACTTAGCCATTTTGACAGGTATAAGATGAAATCTCAAAGTCATTTTGATTTGCATTTCTTTAATGGCTATGAATGTTGAACATTTCTTTAAGGGCTTCTTGGCCATTTGAGGTTCCACAGTTGAGAATTCTCTCTTTATATCTATACACCATTTTTTTACTTCATTTCTTGGGTTGTTGGTGTGTAACTTATTGAGTTCTTTATGTATTTTGGAAATTAGCCCTCTGTCCAATATGGAATTGGTGAAAATATTTTACCATTGTGTAGTCTGCCATTTTGTCTCATTAAAGGTGTTCTTTATTTATAAAAGATTTTCAATTTCATATGGTCTCATTTATTAATTGTATATCTTAGTACCTATACTGTTGATGTTCTCTTCAGGAAGGTATCTCCTGTATCAAGGAGTTCCCGGCTATTTCCCACTTTCTTCCACCAGGTTCAATGTTTCTGTTTTTATGTTGAAGCCTTTCATTGACTTTGAGTTGGTCAGTATGATAGATATGAAACCATTTGCATTCTTTTACAAGCAGACATCCAGTTAGACTAACACTATTTATTAAAGATCCTTTCTTTGTTTACAACATATATTTCCGACTCCTGTATCAAAAATCAGATGTCCACAGGTGTGTGTATTTACATCCAGGTGTTCAATTGAATTTCATTGATCAACCCTTTTTATTTTTAATGCCAATACCATGGATGTTTTATTACTATTTCTCTACAGTAGAGATTGAAATCAGGGATGGTAAGACCTCTAGAAGTTCTTTTATTATACAAGATTGTTTTCACTATCCTGAGTTTGGGTTTTTTTCCCATAGGAAGTTTATTGTTCCGTCAAAGTCTGCATAGAATTGCATTGGAAATGGAGTGGGGAATGCATTGAATTTGTAGATTGCTTTTGGTAAGATGGCCTATTTTGCTAGGTTAATCCTACCAATCCATGAGCATGGATGATCTTTCCATCTTCTGATATCTTCTTTAATGTCTTTCTTCAAAGATTTGAAGTTCTTGTTATAGATGTTTTTCACTTGCTTTGTTAGAGTCACACTGAGACATTTTATACTATTTCTTGTTATTGTGTTATTGTGTGGTTTCCCTGATTCCTTTCTCAGACTGCTTCTCATATGTATAGGAGGGTTAATATTCTGTCCAGCCACTTAACTGAAGGTGTTTATCAACTTTAGAAGTTCCCCTGTTAAATTTTTAGTGACACTTATGTATACTATAAAGTCATCTGCACATAAGGATATTTTGACTTCTTCCTTTCCAATTTGTATCCCCTTGTCTTATTGTTGTAGCTAGAATTTCAAGCACTATATCGAAGAGATATGGAGAGAATGGGCAACCATGCCTTTTTTACTAATTTTAGTGGAAAGACTTTCATTTTCTCTTCATTTAATTTAATGTTGGCGATAGGTTTGGTGTAAGTTGTCTTTATTGTGTTTAGGTATGCATCTTGTATCCCAGATCTTTCTAATACCTATTTCATGAATGTGTGTTGTATTTTGTCAAGGGGTTTTTCAGTATGTAATGAGATGATCATGTTTTTATTTTCTTTAAGTTTGTTTATATGTTATGTTATATTGGCAGATTTTTGTTTGTTGAATCAAATCTGCATCTGTGGGATGAAGCCTATTTGATCATGGTGGATGATATTTTCAATATATTCTTGGATTTCATTTGCAAGTGTTTTATTGAGTGGTTTTGCATCTATGCTCATAGGGTAAATTGGTCCGTAATTCTCTTTCTTTGTTCTGTCTTTTTTTTCCCATTTTTTTATTTATTTGTTTTATATCCTAATCACTACACACCCCTCCTCCAATTCTTACACACACACAGTCCCTCCCCCAACCCCCTCCCCTTCTCACCTGAGAGAGTGGAGCTCCTTCTGTGTATCCCCCAATCAAGACACATCAAGTCTCTGCAGGGCTAGGCACATGCTTTCCCACTGAGGCCAGACAAGACAGCCCAATTAGGGGGAGTAGAATTCCCACACAGGCAACAGCTTTAGGGACAGCCCCCACTCCAGTTGTTGAGGGAACCAAATGAAGACCAAGCTACAAAACAGGGAAACTAGGTTCTAGCCTGTGTATGCTCTTTCTTTGGTGGTTCAGTCTCTGAGATCTCTAGAGGGCTCAGGATAGTTGACTCTGTTGGTCTGCCTGTGGAATTCCCTCTGCAGCCCACAATCCTTCCACCAACTCGTTCATAAGACTCCCAGAACTCAGTCCAATGTTTGGCTGTGGATCTCTATATCTATCTGAGTCAGCTGCTGAATGGAGCCTCTCAAAGAGCAGTTATGCTAGACACCTGTCTGAAGCATAACAGAGTATCATTAATAGTGTTAGGAATTGGTGCTTGCCTATGAGATGGGTCTCAAGTTGGACCAGTTACTGAATGGCAATTGTCTGCTTTGGATATCAGGGTGACTGTGGCCTCATAAAATATATTTGGCAATATTCCTTCCACTTCTATCTTTTGGAATAATTTGAAGAGTTTTGTTTGTTGATTTTTGATTTTGTTGAATCAAATCAGGTTTTGTTTGTTTTTTGTTGTTGGGGGTTTTTTTTTGGAACACTTTTTAAAAACTGCTTGTTCAATAGGGCTTATAGACCTATTTAAATTTGTTAAGTGATCTTGTTTTAACTTTGGTAAGTGGT
Organism: Montemys delectorum; assembly: GCA_019843815.1. Lineage (NCBI taxonomy): Eukaryota > Metazoa > Chordata > Mammalia > Rodentia > Muridae > Montemys > Montemys delectorum. The sequence continues at coordinate 8,996 of JADRCD010029650.1, forward strand.
ATCTGTAAAGAAAACTGTTCCTTTCATTTAGATTTTCCAATTATATGGAGTAGAAAACTGTTTGTATGACCAAATGATTTTGAATTTTTTCAGCTAAAGCTTTGTATTACATTAGGTTTGATAACAAGCTTCATTCTTTTGAGTCAAACTTTAATTACCTTTAATTAAAACTAGTAAATCAATTACAGGGAGGCAGAAACATTTTCATTAACTCCTTTTAGTCATGAACTGCTAAAATAGCATTTTGTTGTATATGAATATAACATTAACATTTCTCATTGCCCCTATTGTGTTAGTTATCTTTTGGTTAATATGATAAAAATATTTTCACCAAAAGCAACCAAGAGAAGCGTGAGTTTCTTTGGGTTTATGATTCCAGAGGTGTCCATAATGGCATGGAAGGTAACAGGCTGGAGCAAAAAGTGGGTTGATTCCCATTTTGGCACACAGGAGAGCAACATAGTAAATATGAAGTAGTGTGAAGCTATCCACGTTCAAATCCTTCCACTAGTGTTGTACTTCCTTCAGCACGACCTCAAGTCCTAAAAGTTCCACAACCTCTACAAAGTGCCAAAAGCTGAGGACAGGGTGTTTATGTACATGTGTGGAAGGAGAGGATTGTTCGTTCAAATGACCACACCTTGGAAACATCCACTCATCAAATCCACTTGTCCTTTGTTCATCATAATTACCTAATTTCCCAATTAGTTACATTTCTCACATTTATGGTTTCTTTTTTGATTCATAGATTAAAATAACATTTCATAAGGAAATCACTTTGTGTTCCACTTTATAATTCTAATTCCAAAAACATAACTACCAGGATGTAGCCATAAAACATTGGCTTTGACTTTCCTTTTAAAACACTTCTCCATTACCTTCCTGAATTTGGAAGACAACTAGCTTTATATACAACACTAACCATTACAATTTTAGTATTCCTATAACACATTGCTTTGATATCTGATTATTACCTATTTATTTTGTACATCCTGCCCCATTCCCACCCCTACCTCTGGCCCCAGGACAGTCGTAACTATAAAGAGGATCTTTTTAATTAGTTTCCATTAGACAGAACTGCCTGTAGGAGGAGGAACTTCACAAATGTTGTATGCCCCATGACCTACAGATTGAAGTGGAATTTCTTTTTT
>JADRCD010029673.1:0-10399 GCA_019843815.1 Montemys delectorum
GGGGGGGGGAACTATCTCAGTTCTTAGGTTCTTATAATCTTTCTTTTTTCTTTTTTTTTTGTCTTTTGTGACTATTTTTTATTAGATATTTTCTTTATTTACATGTCAAATAATATCTCCTCTCCCAGTTTCCCTCTGAAAAAAAAGAAAGAAAAAGAAAGGAAACAAAAAACAAAACAAAACTCTGTTCCCTCCCCTCCCTGCTCACCAACCCACCCTCTCCTGCATCCTGGCCCTGGCATTTCCCTACACTGGGGCATAGAACCTTCACAGGAACAAGGGCCTCTCCTCCCATTGATGACCAACTAGGCCGTCCTCTGCTATACATATGCATGTGGAGCCATGAGTCCCACCATGTGTACTCTTTGGTTGGTGATTTAATACCTGGGAGCTCTGAGGAGCTCTAGTTAGTTCATATTGTTGTTCGTCCTAAGGGGCTGCAAACCCTCCAGCTCCTTGGGTCCTTTCTCTAGCTCCTTCATTAGGGACCCTGTGCTCAGTCCAATGGATAGCTGTGAGTCTCTACTTCTGTATTAGTCAGGCACTGTCAGAGCCTCTCAGGAGACAACTGTATCAGGTTCCTATCAGCCAGCACTTGCTGGCATCCACAATAGTGTCTGGATTTGATGATTGAATATGGGAAGGATTCCTAGGTGGAGCAGTCTCTGGGTTGTCTGTCCTTCCTTCAGTCTCTGCTCCATAGTTTGTCTCTGCAACTCCTTCCATGGGTATTTTGATCCCTGTTTTAAGAAGGAATGAAGTATCCACACTTTGGTCTTCCTTCTTCTTGAGTTTTTTTGTGGTTTGTGGATTGTATTTTGGGTATTCCAAGCTAGGTTCTTATAATCTTTCTGCTCACTGTTCCACAATTTTTCCCAAGCCTTGGGTTTAGAGTTTGTGATGTTTGATGTCCCATTTAGGGCTGAGTACCCCATAGTAACCTTTCTCTCTATCTTTTAACCAATTATAGATCTAATAGTCTATATGTTCTGAAAAATACAAGAGAAACTTTTTGGATGAGATGTGAGAGCTTCACCCATCTTAGGTCATAAGGATGAGTATTTAGAAGGCAGTGGATATTCTGTTCCTTTAGTAATATGGTAGTACTCAGCACTCCTTTTGACTTGTATTAGTTACTTTTCTGTTCCTGTGATAAAATATCATGACTAAGGCAACTTATAAAAGGAAGGGTTTATTTAGAGCTTATAGCTCCCAGAGTGATGAGAGTCCATTTTTATCATGAAAGGGAAAGGGTAGCAGCAGGCATGCTGTGTGGAACAACAAGCTGAGGGCTTGCAATTTTTTTCCTTTTAAAATTGAAAATCATTTTCATACAATATATTCTGATCATATTTTCCCCAGTTTTCAACTATCCCCAGATCTTACTCTTCCCCTACCCACCCAAATCCATGTGCTTTATTTCTCTTTCTCTCTTTATAATCCAAGTAACAAACAAAAAGAGAAACTGCAAAAATAAACAAGAAAAACACTGCAAAAACACAAAATTGGAAACCAAAGTATATCCAGGAAAAGACTAATAGACAATAATAATAGTGATAGCAAGTGGCTTTTGAAACATCAGAGCCTGCCTCTGGTTTTGAAACGTCAGAGCCTTCCTCCATCAAGGCCACATCTTCTAAGCATCACCAACAGGCAACCAAGTATTCAAATGCCTAAGGATGTGGGTGACTTCTTATTCAAATCACCCAATGGCCTATAACCTGTCCAGCCATGGGTTCTTGGCTAGGTTTACAGTAATAGATGTGAGTTCCCTCCCCTTGAGGTGGACTTTAGGTCCAATTAGACACTTGTTTGTTGTCTCAAGATACAAGTATCACTTTTGCACCATTAGAGATGTCTTGCTGATCCCATTTTGATTTTCAGGCTTCATAGCTATGTGAGAGTCTTGGTAATTTTTTTCCTTGGCAGTTTGCATAGCAACTTTCAACAATATTTGAGGTAGCCCTCAGTCAACTTCCAGGTCAGTACCAGCTTGATTTCTTCTATTCCTATGGTCCAAAGTATGGTTTCTGCATCCATGGGGTCCTTGTTTTCATGTTCATGTTCTGACAAGAGACCAACTGCAGTTGATGAACATCTAGGCTGTTTCCATTTCCTGGCTATTGTGAATAAATCTGCAATAACCATAGATTTGCAAGTATCTCTGTAGTAGGCTATAGGAGTTTTTGCAAGTATGCCGAGGAGTTGTGCAGCTGAACAATGGTAAATCTGTTTCTCGTTTTTTGAGGAACTACCATACCGATTTCCAAAGAAACTTCACCAGTTTGTAGTTTAAAAAATTTAAAACCCTTTAGAGCAGTTTATGGCAGCATGAAATTGTTGTAATTATTAGTAATGGAATGGAATTTAAGCTATTGAGAGGCCACAGTATTAAGAAGATCATCTATCTATGCATTGAAAATGCTGAGAGATGAGGGAGAAGGGGGGGTTGGATAAAATAACTTAGCAGTAGTGAATGCACCAACAAATGAGAAGAAATTACCTAAGAACCATAGAAACAAGGGAAATAGTGACCATGGCAACAATAGAGGACATAGGAACCATGGCAACAATAAAGGTTATAGAGACCATGGCAGCAGTAAGAAATATAGAGATCATGGTGATAATAAAGAATATAGTCTGATGACAAGAAATTTAAAGTGGTGGCTTTTAGGGAAGATAGGGAGAGAATAATATAAAAATAGTACTGAAAAATGAAGGCATATACTTTACCTCCAAGGTAGGAAGGTAATGAAAGCAAAATCAGTTGGCACTTGAGAAGCTTCCCATGTGAGCAATATCTTGGATGAAACCTACATTTCTATTGTACAAATAACACGGAGGGAACTTTTAGAGAAGAGATCTCTCAAAGAGAAGACCTTATGATAATGTACCAAACTTAAATGTGTATAATGAAAGGGTTGGAGGAGCTGGGAGAAGTGAGAAAAGGATATAATGGGGAAATATACAGAGCCTTTAAGGTATTGATATACTGGAAATGAGGAAAATCAACAATTTGGGGTTCTTTTGGTTACTGTTACAAAAACAAGGATAAGGAGACTTAGCAGGGCCATGCTTGTGGCTGGGAAGCTGTGAGTTTCTTTTTCTTATTTTCATTGAGAACAGATTGTTGGCATATAGTTTATTCTCATCACCATTTTCCCTCCCCTTAGTCCTCCCAGTTCCTTCCTACCTCTCCTCACATCTGAATCCACACCCTTTTTGACTCTCCTTAGAAAAGAGGCATCTACTGTCTGTGAGATATGTTCTTTTAGCTGTGATGCCTTGTCTGGCCTCAGTGGGAGAGGTGGTGCCTAGCCTCACTGAAGCTTGATATCTCCTCCTACTCAGAGGAGCGCTACTGTAAACATGACAGGGACTTCCAGAAGGTGTGATGGGAGAATGCTCTGAACCAAAAATAGAGATTACCAATGCAGAATGCTTTTGTGAAATAAAATGTGATAAATGCTAATGAAAGGCACCTCTATGATAAGAAGCAGATGCATAAATGTTCAGGATGCTTTTATTGATTAACGAACAAAAGCAATTACTTTGGGTGGAAGAAATGGGTACTATAGGAGCCCAAAGCTCTTTATGAGCTATTTGTTCTAGCAAACAAAAAACATGGTTAGAAGATACATGGGGATGTGTGCAGGATTACTGAAAGAACAAAATAAATTTAAAATAGTGAGCTATGTTTAAAAAAAAAAGAAAACAGACATATAAGAAATAATAAAAAATACAATACAATAAGATAAAACAAAAATAGACAAATTGAGACAGGACAAAAGAAACAGAATAAAAAGAGCCAAAGAATGAACACAAGAAAAACAGAAGTGAGTTTCTGAGGATAAAATGAACCTGTTTCCTTATTTCAATGAATTATAGCTTTCTTTGACAGTATTAATTTTTTTAAAAAAATGAATGTATTTCTTTGGAATACGCAGGGATATAGACAACCTGTATCGAGCATTACTTTCTTTACAGATGTATGTGATTTAACATACTATGTTTGTTTCTTTTAGAATGGACAACAATTTGTGGCAGAAAAAGCTTTGGAATATCTATATCAGCTTTCAAAAGACCCAAAGGAAGTACTTGGAGCTTTAAAGTAAGAAATTCGTGTTTTGTGGACATGTAAAGATTTCTCTGCTTTTCTTACTCTTTCACATGTAATGCTGAGAGTCAAATTGGAACATTGCTGTCATGAAACACCATGGCCAAAAATAACTTGAGGAAGAAAGGGCTTGTTTGGTTTATGCTTCCCAATCAGAGTTCATCACTAAAGGAAGTAAGCAGGATCTGAAGGCAGGGACTGGAGCAGAGAACATTGAAGAATGCTGATTACTCACATCTTTCTCATGGTTTAATCAGCCTGCTTTCTTATAGAACCCAGGACCAGCAGCCCAGGGGTGGCACCACCAATAATAGGCTAGTCCCTCCCCCATCAATCACTAATTAAGAAAATGCCTTAAAGCCAGATCTTATGGAGGCATCTTCTCAGTTTTGGTTCCTCTTTTCAGATAACTAGTTTTTATGTCAAATTGGCAGGTACTCTACCAGTAAGCTACATTCTCACCCCTAAGAATCATATTCTCTATTGCTTTTTTTTACACAGGTGTCTCATTCGAATTATTCTTCCACAAGCTTTTCATATGCCAGAATCTGCAAATAAGTAAGTTATTTCAAGAGCAATGATGTATTTACCATTACAAAAAATAATGTAGCTTTAAATGGAAACCTTATATTTAAAGATACGTTTTGTAGTGGATGAAACTAATATAGATTTTGAATCACTCTTCCTTGATTCATATTATGTATAATTATTTATAAGATATATAGTTTAGATAACTTTCTTATCATTTCTTTCCTTCAGTTTTTCCATCTGTAAAATGAAAATACCAATGTATGCCTTATGGAGTTTCTGTAATTACTCTGTGAATTAATATGTATAAAAGGTAAAAAAAAATGCAACCCTTTGGGAAATCAAGAAGTGAATATACACAAAGTAAAAGCACTTAGCAGTATATAAGTATTCAAATTTTACATATGACCTGTTTATTTTATTGTATCTATTCCTCTTTAACAGTAAACTCAATAGAAACTCACAAAGAACAAATAATGTAGTGAACTGTTGTTGACTCCTCTTCTCTACTATCTTAGCTAGGACTATATAAACACATTTCTTCTCGAAGTTTCCATGGTGTAAGATATCAAGAACTTGACTATTCATGGAAGGATTTTGTCACCAAGTTTTCATTCATAAAATTTACTACTTTCTGATGAGAGAAAACTCTGCTCAAGTTCTTGATTAAATCTAGCTTTCAGAAAAAGGCATCTAACTCTGCATTCCATGCTTGGTCAGGAGCTCTGTAATAGACTGTGTCTACTGCATGTTTTGTTTCCAGTGTTTATAGCTGGTGGCACTATGTTATTGACTAAGTTTTGGAGAAATATTGATCATTGAGATCACTTGGAATTCCAACTTTTTTGTTATAACACACTTTTTTCTTAATAGGCTTTATCAATCAAATAGAAGTGAACTCAATCTAAAGAATACTAGGCACTTAGAATTTTGCCATTCATTTAGACAGCACGATAGTGGTGATAGTTACATTGTTCTAGAAAATATTCTCTATCTCCAGGAGATGCATCCTTGAAATAAGTATGGGTGTAATTATGTGATATCCAGAAACTTCTTCAAAATAATACTGGAGAAGTAGTTGAAGATTTATAGTGATGGATGAGTTAATAATTGTTGAAGCTGGGTTACAGGCACATGGGAACTAAACATAGTTTGTCTTTTTAACATTGAGACATCTTTGAAATTATCAACAATAAAATTATTTTTTATTTTTTAAAGATTTATTTATGCTGGGCAGTGGTGGCGCACGCCTTTAATCCCAGCACTTGGGAGGCAGAGGCAGGTGGATTTTTGAGTTTGAGGCCAGCCTGGTCTACAGAGTTCCAGGATAGCCAGAGCTACACAGAGAAACCCTGTCTGGAAAAACTAAAAAAACAAAAACAAAAACAAAAACAAAACTCCCACCACAGCAAGTCCTGGATACCCCAAAACCTCCGATCTAAAATCATATCTCATGATGGTGATAGAGGGATAGGCTTATTTATTCTATATATGTGAGTACACTCACTGTCTTCAGACACACCAGAAGAGGACATCGGATCCCATTACAGATGGTTGTGAGCCACCATGTGGTTGCTGGGATTTGAACTCAGGACATCTGGAAGAGCAGTCAGTGCCATCTCTGAGCCATCTCTCCAGCTCCAATAAAATTATTTTTAAGGAGTAGGGAGTGAGGAATTTCAGAACTAAACTTTAATAGCTGCCATATTGTAAGAGTCCCTTGAAGGCTGGGAGTATATTTGTATCTCTGGAATCTAGCTTAGCAACTGATGTAATTGCCACTCAGTATATTTAAGAGACTGAATATCTGTGTCTTACATTTTCCATTACTGGGCTAAAATACCATGACCAACACAACTTATAGAAGTTAAGTATCTATTTAGGACTTAAGATCCAGAGGGTTAGAGTCCATCATGGCAGAGTAGAGGTAACAGACAGTGAGAGCAGCAGCTGAGACCAAGTATTCAACTGGGATCAAGTATTCAAATGCCCAAGACTTATAGGAGACATTTCATTCCAATTACTACAATTACTGTTTTACAAGCTCTTCAGCATGGGACTTAAAAAATCATCATAATCCATATAACTGTAGCACACAGTCAAACCCATATGTTAATTCTAATTTGGAAGCAAGTAAAGGAGGAGGTATTGTATGAATTAACAATCAATTGTTATACATTAAGCTATATATTATTGCTTTGAAATATGTATAGTAATTCAGAACATCTAGGATTTTTCCTGTAGAGATCAGCATTTGATAAAATTCAACAAACTAGTAAACCTAATTCAATGAGGCTGTCCTAGAGAATTGGATTTTACTGTGTTGTTCCACTGTTTGCCTTGGACAATGAAAACATACTTAATTTTTCTAAGCTATATTTTTCCTCTGTAAAACACAAAAACTGGACTCCAGAGCTTTCAATTCTTTTCTGTTTTAAGATTTCTATTGTTTTTAGATTAACAGTGCATCCTGTTTGGTTTCTATTGCTGTGACAAAACACCATGGCTAAAAAACAACTTTGGGATGAGAGGTTTGATTTAGCTTATGCTTCCATATCGTTGGTCATCATTGAAGGAAGTCAGGACAGGAACTTAAGCAGGGCAGGAACCTGGAGGAAGGAGCTGCTGATTCAGAGGCCATGGAAGGGTGCTGCTTGCATGATTTGCTCAGCTTGCTTTCTTATAGAACCTATCGCCACCAGCCCAGGGATGACACAACCTGCAATGGTCTGGGCCTTCTCCCATTAATTACAATTAAGGAAAAGCCTTACAACCAGATCTTTCTCAATAGAGGTTCCCTCCTTTCAGGTAACTCTAGCTTGTGTCAAGTTGACATAAAACTATCCAGTACACAGTATCTGTAAATTGTGTGCTTAGTTTTTTTTTTTTAAACAGTTTGGGTTATTCTGTATAGCCACTGAATTAAATTAGTGAAGTCAGCTTTAGCTTAGTTTAAATTCAAACTGGTAAAAGTTTTCTAAAAATTGATTATACTCAAACTTATAAGACATTTAAGATTTGTCCCCAAGAAAGCACAGGATGTATTAAATAATACTACTTTCTGAAATGGGCTGGTTTGGGTGTAGATTTGTGTATATCTCTGTGTGTGTGATGAGGTCTTGGCTCTGTTGCTCAGGCTGGGCTTGAACTCATGATTCTTCTGCTGCAGTTCTCTAGAACACCATGAATCAGTGTAAGACATCACTACTCCTTAAAGCCACTCTTATCTTATTTCCTGTAAGTGTCTTTACAGGACTTTCCCAGTTGAGTTTCCCAGAACATCCATATTTGTTCTTCTGTTTGAGATAAATGGTCTTCTACTATGTTCAATGCTCATTTTAGGTTTTTCTTTTGTATTTGACACTTTTATTTTTTTTTTTTTTACTTTTATTGGCTTAAAACAGACTTTTGATACAACAACTTAATTGATTTTGTATTAGAATATATATAACAAAATGATGAGTTCCATTATGACATTATGATGCATATATATCACATATTTTGATCTTCTTCATCTCCTGTCACTCTCTCCTAAAACCTCACTCCCACAGGTTTTTATCTTTTGAAATACTTTTTTGTTTAGTTTTGAAACAAGGTCTCGGCATGTAGCCTGGGCTGGCTAGCCTGGAACTCACTGTGTAGTCAGGCTAGCCTTGAAAAGAGATCTCAATGCCTATGCCTCTACCTCTGGAGTGCTGGGATTAAAGACATACACCACTTTATCTTGTCAGTTACTGCATTTTCCACTTATGTTTATTTTTAAATTTTTTCTTAAATATGTTCTTAATTGAAATAGATTATATCACTTTTCTTCCTTCCTTTTCTTTCTTCCAGCTCCTCCCAAGAACCATGTTTCCAACTCTCTTATGCTCCCCCATTCTAAGTTGATAGTGTCATTTTCTTTGGTTATGATTATTACACACACATACATGCATATGTGTGAGTATGCACAAATATGTATAAATATAACCTGCTGAGTCTGCTTTTATTGTTTGTGTGTATGTTTTAAGGGCTGACCACACTCCATTGAATAACCAATAAGGGTGCTTTTCTCTGGGAGAGGCTTGTAGCTTTAATCTACTCAAATCTTATTTTTAATGATGGTTCTTAAACACTTTAACCTCCCTTCTAGGCCACCACCCACCAGAGGTAGTGGGAAAGAAAGGATATGGGGGAAGTAGACCTGTTTAGAAAGATTCTTTGGAATAACTCCTGTCTGTGTTGTCTGGAAATCAGCAGTTCAGTTCACAGATTAGCAAGCAGCAGCTCGATCTACTTGCAAACACTTCACGGATACATCAGCCGTGCAGTTCAGTAGAGTCAGGTTAGTAACAGGTAACATGACCTAGTAGAGTCAGCCAGGCCTAAGCCTGGGCTCAAGTCAGCATGAGGGACCAAGGGGAACACCAGAAGTTCTCTACTGTACCTCTCTCAGGGGAGTGAAGATTAGTGAAGACTAGAGGCCCAAAGGTCAACACTTGTACTGTATCAGCTAGCTGTACCAGCAAACGAAGTTCTCTTTCTGTCACTCCGCGAGGTCCTATTTATACCCTCCAAAGATCATGTGCCTTCCACGTTCCTTCCACATGTGCCTTGTCTCAGCATGGGTCTTGTCTCAGCATGTACATCCAATCAACCCAAGTCCACAAAAGTGGCAACAAATGGCAGTACACCACCATAAGTTTTTTGGTATGTTTCTATGGAGTCCCAATAAATGCAGCTCAACTCTGCAGTGTAAGGCGGACCAGTATATGCATTGTTGTTAGCAAAGAATCCTTCATCATGTGTCCTTTCACGTGCTTGCTTTAACAGAACATCCTCTCTCCTGTGTCTGCTTCAGTGAAATGTTCCTTCATGCTCTGCCTTTCACACCTGTGTCCACTTTAACAAAATGTTCCTTCATGTGTCTGCCCCAGCAAAACACCATCTAACTGACTTGCCAAAGAACCCTTAAGTTTCCACTTTAGAGGATGATTTTTCTCCTCCCAGAAGTCATTAGGAGCCTGTGGTTCTTGGTCTAAAGGTGAGAGTCTGAAAAATTACCCCCCTTTATGTCATTATATCCATTGATATTGTCATTATTTATGTAGCCATTTCTAGGAGAGATTGTTTCATGACAGACTTCCTGGTGATATGACTCTTTTGTAATCTTTCTTCCTGCTATTCCTAGATATTCCCTAAGCAAGATACAGAAGCTATAATATAGATGTATTCACTGGGCTTGGTACCCTGTGATCTATTGTGCCCTGTTGTGGTTTTCTGTGATGGTCTCCATCTGCTATAAAGAGAGGCTTCTTTGATGAGAGATGCTAGCTACACTCATCTGTGGGTATCAGGATAAGATTTAGAATGTAGTAAGGAATTGTGCTGGCCTAGCAAAGTGGCAGTAGAAGCTCCTTTTCCAAGGTCCATGACCTCACTGGCCCAGAAAATTAACTAGGTTTCAAGTTCCAGGCATGATTTCCCTCCTTTTGAGTGGGCCTTTGAGGCAGCTGTTGCTTGTCACCAACATGTGAGCGCCATTTACTCACTTTTGCATACACCTTACCCTGCTGGTAATTGTCATGGTTCATAGGTAGTGCACGTGGGTAGGACTATTTAATTGGTTCCCTCCCTCCATTGGCACCTTGTACATTTTTCTGTCACCATGGGAACTAGAGTGCAGGAAAGAGGCTTTCAGGTCAGATCCAGCTCTAATCATCTGAATCCTGTGTCCTCTACTGTATATGTGTTGGGGCCTCATATCAGCTGGTC
>JADRCD010029685.1:0-12114 GCA_019843815.1 Montemys delectorum
TCTGACAAAAATAAGCCAAACCCAGATGGAGTCAGAGCAAAATTATACCAGACTTTCAAGCATAATCTACAATCAATTATTCAAAACAATAAATACTAAGTAGCATTTCCAATCTCCATCTACACAGGCAGAAAATTATGAAAACCAGGTAAATACACACACACAGACACACACACACACACACACACACACACACACACACACACAAGCACATACAGACACTATAAGCTAATATTCCCCATGAACATAGATATAAAATCCTCAGTAACCAGAAATTCAAATACAGATATATATTAAAAAGTTAATCCACAACAAACAAGTTGCAGAGATGGTTCAATATATGCAAGTTAAGAAATGTAAGAAATCATACAAATGGGCTTAAAGACAAAGCCACATGATCATCTCAGTAGAAGCAGAAAAAACTTTTGTTAAAATCCAGTGTTTTAAACATCCTAGAGAATGAAGGCCTGAAGAGAACATAACCCCACAAAAAAGTCCACATATAACAAACTCACAGCCAGCACAACCCTAAAAAGAGTAAAACTCAAAGCAATCCCATTAAAAACAAGAATAAGACAGGGCTATCCACAATACCCACTCTTTTTCAATATAGTACACAAAGCATTGGCTGCAACAATAAAGCCATAGAAATGCTTAAGAAGAAATGTATAAAGAAGTCAAAATATCCATATGAAAAATATAGATTAGAGATCCTAAAAATTCCACAAAAAAAATCTGAAAATGAAAATTTCAGCAATGTGGCCATACACAAAATATTGTTTTAAAAATCAATGGCTTTTTAATACACCATTAACAAATGTGAGAAAGAGATGGATACACTAACATCTGCAGCCATTGACAACGTACGTGTGTGTGTGTGTGTGTGTGTGTGTGTGTGTGTGTCTGTGTCTCCCTGGCTTTGGTATTAGAATTACACAGCCTATACAGATGGTGTTTAGGAGTACTCCTCAGTTTCCATTGTTCTGTATGAATTATCTTGCAATAAATATAACCCAGGAGGTAGAAGATCTCTCCAACTTAAAGTCCCCAAAGAAAGAGACTGGACAAAACACTTCATAATGGAAAGATCTCTCATTTTCTTGGATGGCATAATTATTATGCTGAAAATGAGCATTCAACCAAAAGCAATTTTTAGATTCAATGCAATCCCAGTCAAAATGTTCAATGTTCTTTATAGAAAAAGAAGAAAATCCTAAGTATCACAAAGGAGCCAAGATAGTCAAAGCAATCATGACCAAAAGAAACAATACTGGAGAGATTAGCATTCTAGATTTTAAGTAAGCATTACAGATAGTAATAAAAATCATGTTACTTGCACAAAAATAGACATATAGACGAATGGAACAAAAAAGAAGACCCCAAAGTAAGTACATGTAGCTAGAGTCATCTAGTATTTGTCAAAGGAGCCAAAAAAACTACACTGAAAAAAAAGTGCATTTTCATGAACTAATGATGGAAAAGACTAGATATTCCTGAGTAGAAGAATGAAATTAGATCTGTACCTATCATCCAGCACAAAACACAAAGCCAAATGGATTAAAGACCTAATGTGAAAGATGGAATGCTGAAACTGCTCTAAGAAAACATAGGCAGTGTCCTATGAGTGTCCACAATTGTAGGAAAGGATTTTCTGAAAAAGACTCCATTTGCCCAGGAATTTAGGCAAACAGTTTTAAAATTGGACCTCTTAAAATTAAAAAGCTTCAGCTAAGGAAACAATCAACCAAGTGAAGAGATAATCTCACAGTGGATTAATAACCAGAGCATATAAAGAACTCAAAAAACAAACAAAAAAAAACAAAAAGAGAGAGAAAGAGAGAGAGAGAGAGAGAGAGAGAGAGAGAGAGAGAGAGAGAGAGAGAGAGAGACAAAAACAAACAACCCATTCAGAAATGTGGTCCTGGAACCTGAACAGAGTTCTCAAAGGAAGAAAAAGTGGCTAAGAAATATCATAAAAGCATCATCATCCTTAGAAACTACATAAATACAAATTAAAAGAACTCTGAGGGAGAAGAGATCAAGAAACAACAAATGCTGGAGAAGATATGAGAAAAGTAGAACACTTATTAATTGTTGATGGGGTTGTTAAATGCTGCAGCCACTGTGAAAATCAGTGTGAAGACTTCTCAAAAAGCTCAAAATATGTCTATCATATGATCCAGCTTCACAACTTTTTGATACATGAGCAAAGGAATTGACAATCCGTCTCTGCAGATACTTGCTCAGCAATGCTTGTCTTTTCACAATAGGTAGGAAATGTAATCAACCAAAATAGCCATCAACTGAGGAATGGATGATGAAAAGGTGGTACATAAGTACTATGGAATACTATTTAGCTGTAAATAAAAATGACATCATGGAATTTTAGGTGACTGGATGGAACCAGAAAATATTCTATTGAGTGGGGTAACTATATCCAGAAAGACAAATACAACATATTCTCTTTTGTTCATGGTTCCTAGCTTCACACTTAAATGTACAAATTATTAAAAAGAAAAATCCAGAAAAGTAAAGTACAAGCATAGGAGTGGAACAATGAAAAAATAGTACAAGTGATTTGAAGGGGAAAATGGGTAGATAGGGGCTCACTTTAATTATGGGGGAGGAAAATATAAATACAAAAAGGAGAGGGAGGGGGATAATAATAAGTGAGGTTTTCTGAAGGAATTACCTAAAATCCCATATAATACATAAGTCTCTATATTCATATATATATAAATAGTTAAAATAAAATTTTTCTATCTGGGTGAATAATGCTCCCAGCAAAACCCACAGACTATCAACAGCAAACACAACACCAAAGATAAGGTCCCTTTTGCAGTGTTGGTCAGGGTAGTCCAAGACACTCCTAAAACATTATAGGTTCTGGCGGTTGCCCTTGCTTGCTTCACAGAGGTTGAAGTTGAATTTATACGGCTGAAGACACCCTGCACCTCAGACATAGGATAAAGGATAAAGTGACAATCCTCCCACCAGCATGGCGCGATAACCCTACGGGTGCAATAGTGTCACACATACCTTGGCGGTAACCAACAGTTCTCAAATCGGACTTAAGACCTGCTCAGCAACAGGGAAATGATGTCTGTACTGGAAATCTAGTCAACCACCTGGGAACAGTAAGGTCACATGGCTCTTGGAGGAGAACATACAACTACCACTTTCCTAAACCAACACAATTCCTTATTACATTCTAAATATTTATTTATTTTTACCCATAGATAAGTACAGGCCTCACCTATCATCAAGAAAACATCCCTTTCCAACAGACAGAGACAATTACAGAAAACTACAACTGATCAAAATGCAGAAAACAAGTGATCCTGTGGTACTCAGCCTTAACTAATACAAATATAACACAAGTGCACCAAAGTCTCAAAGGCATAAGAGGGGGCAGAAAGTGTACAAAAATCAGAGAAACTGGAAGTTTTCTGTGAGATTCCATCTTCTGGAAATAACAGAGAAGCTACACCAAAGAATCCCATCAGCATGACTGCCTAAATAAGACCTCAACAAGGACACGATCAGTCAACAAGTTAACAACCCTAGACAAAGAACTACAAGCAACCTAGGAATGTTGAGAGTGGAAAAAAATGTATTTCCCCAGTAAAGAGGCCCCAAATTGGTTGTCCAACAGCAAATGCTCAGCCTTGACATCATATAGATGGAAGTAATATTGTATGGACTGAGCCAGTTGCATTTATGTATATTTAGAAAACACACACATACACGCACAAATGCACACACATTTTAAATAAAGTTAATCTACTTGGGATGATGATGTGTCCACCTAGAACTACCTAAACCCAGTGACTAACAAAAATTCCAGAACCAAGCTTGAAACACTTTAACTTCCTTTTGAGTTGTTCAGGGAAGTCCAAGCAATTCCCAAAACAATATAGGCGATTGATCTTTACCTTGATGTTTTCTGGAATTTGAAGGCTAACCCCTATTCCTGAAGATACCATGTAGTTTGGACACTGGACTCATAGAATTTGAGCTGGATCTTAGCTGAAAGTCTATTGAAAGTAGTCAGTAGTCCTACCCAACAGTGACACCTATGAACCACAAACATGACCAGTAGGGAAAATATCCTTAAAGGTAAGATAGTGGCATTTCATCTTGATGGTAACCAACTGCTTTTTACTTGGACTTAAGGCCCCCTTAACAGGAAGAAAATCATACCTGTATTGAAAATCTAGCCAGGGTTAGTGAGATCATGGATCAAGAGAAGCTACTACTGCCACTTTATTAATGTAATTATATAATTATTACATTAAGAAAGCCACAACTAGTCAAAAGGCAGAAAACAACTGAATTGGGGTGTGATCAGCTCCAACTGAAACATCTGCAACTGATACATCTCTTATACCTTAGATAACATGAAGAAAGAGAGAGCAGACAGATTATAAGAGCCAGAAGACCAAGAAGTCTGTTGTAAGACCATGTCATCTAAATATAAAAGGGAAGCTGCCTCCATAAAATCTCAATAATATAGTTGCCAAAATAAGAACTGAACAATGACAACACCACTTGACATGCTGCTAGGGATCAAGGAAATGTCATAGAGCCCCAACCCTAGATGAAGTGCTACAGGCAATTAAAGATAAAAGAAGGATGAGGACTCTAAATGGTTATCCAGTACAAGTGCTGAGTTGTAAAAACATATATATATATATATAGATAGATAGATAGATAGATAACACTAAACTCTTTCAGCAGACTGAAGATGTATTTATTTGCATATGTATATATAATAATAATAAATAAAAAATAAGAAGTCATGAATTTGAAATGAAGCATGAGGGGGGATATGGAAAGGCTTGGGAAAATGAGAGGAATGAAAAAATTATATACTTATAAATTAAATATAATTTGAATAAAAACATTTTTAATGTCTAATATTTTTCCATGAGCTTCACTTTAGAGATTGTTTTAGATATTTCTGTTATTATTTTCTTCACAGTTCCACACAAATTATCCTCTCATTACTAAATCTAGTCCTTGCTTTGTTCTCTTCTCCAGCTCCCAAACACATCTGACCCTTCTACAGATTGAGGAGTACAAATATCTCAGAATGAAGGCTGAATAGAGACATTTCCAAAATCATCCTCACAACTAGAATGTTTGCTTAGAAATTTCTATCTGAAATATAACTGCTAGATGAAAAACAAATGGGATAAGAAGAATAGGCTATGGACAAGCCTGGCATAATTACTTATCTACTGGATGAATTCCAATAGCTGAAGTAGAGTATTTGATGGTTAGTGTTGTTTATCAACTTGACAAGACCTGGAATTTTCTAGACCAGTCTCCAGGTAGACTTCTCAGGAATTATTGAGAAGGAATTATTGAATTGGGTTAGCTTCTAGGCATATCTTGGGGGAAGTGTCTTGAGTAGGTTAATTTAGGTGAAAAGACCTATCCGAAATGTGAACATGACTTTTCCAAGAACTGGGGTCCTGGCCTATATAAAAAGGAGAAAGCTAGATAAGCACATTCATTACTCTCTGCCTCCTGATTATGCACGAGATGCAATCAGTTTGCTTTAAGCACAGGTCAACTTGACTTCCCCACCATGATACACTATATCCTTGAACTGTGAGCACAGCCTTTCTCTCTTAAGTTGCATTTGGCCGGTGTGATGGTTTGAATGAGAATGCCCCCTCTCCCATAGGCTCATATATTGAATGCTTGGTGGGCTGTTTAGGAAGGATTAGGAAATGTAGCATTGTTGGAAGAGGTGTGTCACTAAGGGTGAGCCTTGAGGTAACAAAATACATACCAGGCCCAGTCTCATCTGTCTCTTTTTCTGCCTCTTGCCTGGAGATGCAGGTATAAAGTCTCAGCTACTGCTCCAACACTATGCCTGCTTGCCTCCATGCTTCCTACCATGATGAAAAGGAACTAATCCTCTAAAATTGTAAGCAAGACTCCAATTAAATGCTTCCTTTTATAAGTTGTCTTTGTCATGATGTCTCTTTGCAGCAGTAGAAAAAAACTAAGACAGCAGGGTATTTTATCAAAGCAATAGAAAGGCAACTAAGACAATTTTGATGAAAGGATGAAGTTATCATTGAGCTACTCTGTTATCTTAATCTTTTAAGCAGGTTTGAGGAGGAAGGAGCAGGGGCATGTGAACGCATACATTTAAGAGGTATGAGAAGTCTACATGAGCTCCTGGTTACCTTTAAACTAACTATAATCATAACCTGGATGAAATCTTAACATTTCAAACAGTACAGACCCATTTGTGATGTTTCAAATAACACTTTTCACATCCTTTATCAAAACTTATTCTTATAACCCAAATACCATAGGATGTTAAAATTAAGCCTACTTTATAGAACAGAAAATTGATGTTCAGTTAAATTTTGTTCACAATGTCTGGAATTGGGAGGAAATCTAAACCATATATACTAGTTCTTGACCCCTCACCCATTAAACAAAGTAGATGAAATAGCTGTAAATACAAACACTTAGAATAATTTTCTCTCCTGGAGCCAAACCTGACACTTTAGGGTGCTTCCTCCAGCAGAAGACAAGTATAGGGAGTCTCATATTGCTTGTCTCAGTTTTATGGGAATAGTATGTCTCTGATGCCTCCCTTCTTGTCACTACAATCATCTCATGATGAACCTAAGCTATCTGATCATGTAAATGTTGCAAACCTGGTGTCTTATCTAGCAATATGATCTGGTATTAGAAAGCTTCTGTATGAGTGTGAGGAAAACCAGCATGACCGGACCCTATAAAGGTATTTTGCCTGGCTTCCCATGGCCTCCCTTCTATACCTTTCTACTTAAACCAGCTCAAGGATAAAGAAGATGCAGATTTGGGGATGAAGATCAAGTACATTTACATCATCTGAGGATAACTGTAGTATCTTTTACAAGTAGAGCAAATGAGCCCAGGTAAGAAAGGGGAAGCAAACTGAGGTTTAGCCTATGAAGGAGAGTACAAACTGGAACTCCTATTTCTTTTCTTTCTTTTTTAAATTCGATATTTTCTTTATTTACATTTTAAATGTTCTCCCTTTTCCTGCCTTCCCCTCCAAAAAAACCCTTATTCTCTGCCCCCTCTCCCTGCTCACCAACTCACCCTCTCCTGCTTCCTGGACCTGGCATTCCCCTACATTGGGGCACAGAACCTTCACAGGACCAAGGGCCTCTCCTCCCATTGATGACTGACTAGGCCATCCTCTGCTACATATGCAGCTGGAGCCATGAGTCCCACCATGTGTATTCTTTGGTTGGTGGTTTAGTCCCTGGGAGCTCTGAGGGTACTAGTTAGTTCATATTGTTGTTTCTCCTAAGGGGCTGCAAACCCTTCAGCTCCTTGGGTCCTTTCTCTAGATCCTTCATTGGGGACCCTGTGCTCAGTCCAATGGATGGTTGTGAGCATCCACTTCTGTATTTGTCAGGCACTGTCAGAGCCTCTCAGGAGACAGCTATATCAGGCTCCTGTCAGCAAGCACTTCTTGTCATCCACAATAGTGTCTGGGTTTAGTGACTGTATATGGGATGGATCCCCAGCTCTAACTAAGCAAGTGAAAGATCTGTATGACCAAACTTCAAGTCTGTAAAGAAAGAAATCGAAGATCTCAGAAGATTGAAAGATCTCCCATGCTCATGGGTTGGCAGGATTAATATAGTAAAAATAGCCACCTTGCCAAAAGCAATCTAGAGATTCAATGTAATCCCCATCAAAATTCCAACTCAATTCTTCACAGAGTTGGAAAGAGCAATTTGCAAATTCATCTGGATTAACAAAAAAACCTAGGATAGTGAAAACTATTCTCTACAATAAAAGAACTTTAGGTGGAATCACCATCCTTGACCTCAAACTGTACTACAGAGCAACTGTGATAAAAACTGCAAATGGTATTGGTACAGTGACAGGTAGGTAAATCAATGGAATAGAATTGAAGACCCAGAAATGAACCTACACAGCTGATGGTCACTTGATCTCATCCAGTGGGAAAAACACAGCATTTTCAACAAATGGTGCTGGTTCAACTGGTGGTTAGCATGTAGAAGAATGCAAATCGACCCATTCTTACCTCCTGTACAAAGCTCACGTCCAAGTAGATCAAGGACCTCCACTTAAAACCAGATACACTGAAACTTATAGAGGAGAAAGTGGGGAAGAGCCTTGAACATATGGGCACAGGGGAAAATTCCTGGACAGAACACCAATCAATAGCTTGTGCTGTAAGATCAAGAATCTACACATGGGACTTCATAAAATTGCAAAGCTCTGTAAGGCAAATAACACTGTCAACAGGATAAAAAGGCAACCAACAGATTGGGAAAAGATCTTTACCAATCTGACAGAGGGTTAATATCCAATATAAACTAAGAACTCAAGAAGTTAGACTCCAGAGAACTAAATAACCCTGTTAAAAAATAGGGTACAGAGCTACACAAAGAATTCTCACCTGAGGAATACCAAATGGCTGAGAAGCTCCTAAAGAAATGTTCAACATCCTTAGTCACCAGGGAAATGCAAATCAAAACAGCCCTGAGATTCCACCTCATACCAGTCAGAATGGCTAAGATCAAAACCTCAAGTAACAGCAGATGCTGGGGAGGTTGTGGACACCTATGCATTGCTGGTGGGATTTCAACTTGGTACAACCATTCTGGAAGTCAGTTTGGCAGTTCCTCAGGAAATTGGACATAGTATTACCTGAGGAACTCCTATTTCTTGAGGTTGAGTCCAAAGCTGATAAATGTTCTGAAGCTCTGAGAGTCAATGGTAATGCAGCAAAAGTTTTGAAGCTGCTGCTTAAGAGCAATTTCTTAAGGTGGAATATACCCATTACCTATCATTCTGCTTCCCACCCTTTCTCTAGTTTAGGGTCACCTGCTTCTAGCTCTAGTCTTTAATACCAAAGGCCAAATTTTCTTCCTCTGGACACCATGACCTTGTTTCTAGCTTGAAGAATTCTAAAAATAGTAGGATCTCTTTTTAGTGAGGACAAATGGCCTAAGCTGCTGTACTTAGGGTCTGAGTTGTGATCTTTGAGGCTGTGGCTGGTCTTTCAGCCCAGCTCTAATGCAGTAGTTGGACCATTGACCAATGAGGTCTGCCTTTGTGCATCTTACCACTTACCCTCACAACTTCCCATCCACAATTCAGATATACTTATTCTGATCCATGGTGCTATTTTAGCTCCAAGAGAAACAAACTTTAATATTAAGTAATTTTATGTTTTTTAGGGCGCTACTTTACAATTTCATCACTCTGTAATGCTTTGTAAGTAGACAGGGACAAGGACGAAGGCTTCAGCTCTCTACATTGATCAATGCCAATTTGCTCTTTCCATTCTTTCTCTAACTGCCTGTTGACTCACAACTGAGGTCTCAGATCTGAGACTTGTTTTCCTTGTGGAACCTGCTGTGACATGCCATCTTTAACAAACAATGTTATTATTTGTCTTCCTGCCCTCTTATGCCTGGTAGCAAAGGAAAAAAAAAAGGGAAGGTCAGGGCAAGCAGGTAAGAGGTCTGCCAAGTACATCCAGAAACCTGTCATGGCTACTTAGAAGAAAGGTACACATCCAGGTAAACCCAGGGTTAGGATACAATCTGCTCAGGTGTGTCTGGTGCATGTGAGTATGTCCTATAGATGTCTTCAGGTATGTCTCATGTGGTCATGTTGGAGTATTGTTTTTCCAAGGATGTCCTTAACACTCTGTCTTTCCAGGAATCCACGTGTGTACTGGCAGCACACCGATTTTGAAGCACATCCAGGCATGCATCTCAGTGTGTTCCATGTGTACTTAGATAAGTAGTATACATTGTATGTATGCATACATGTTCAAACATAGGAGTAAATACAAGTATGCCACATGTCATTCTGTGTATTTCTAGCTTTTGCTGAGAATATTCAAGTGTTAGGATGTCCCATTCTTCAGTGAATATTTGTGCTTTAGGTATGTAAATGTAAAGTATGAACCAACTGTATATGCCCTAAGTGTCCCAAGTGGGGTCTACAAGTATGCCTGAGTGTGCCTGTGTATTACAAATGACTTGGGTGTGCATATGTGGAAAAGGGACATTCATAAGCAATAAAACTGAACCAATTTTACTACATAGCAACTTGTTACCAGCAGTACTGGCTGCTTTTGTGTGTCAACTTGACACAGGCTGGAGTTATCACAAAGAAGAGAGCTTCAGTTGGGGAAGTGCCTCCATGAGACCCAGCTGTGGGACATTTTCTCAATTAGTGATCAAGGGAGTAGGGCCCTTTGTGGGTGGTGCCATCCCTGGGCTGGAAGTCTTGGGTTCTATAAGGGAGCAAGCTGAGCAAGCCAGGGGAAGCAAGCCAGTAAGAAACATCCCTCCATGGCCTCTGCATCAGCTCCTGATTCCTGACCTGCTTGAGTTCCAGTCCTGACTTCCTCTGGTGATCAACAGCCATGTGGAAGTAAGCTGAATAAACCCTTTCCTCCCCAACTTGCTTCTTGGTCATGATGTTTGTGCAGGAATAGAAACCCTGACTAAGACACCAGCTTTACTTCAAGATTCCTGGCTCAATCTGCATACAAGCTGGACAGGGAACACGAATTCAAATTTTACCTCCAGTAGATAGTCCAAGGAGTTTCACAAAACTAAGTCAAGCAACAAGTAATGAATAGACACAAGTCACTGATCAAATAACAAGTCTTCAGGTAAATAAGTCTTGCCACTGTTTGTGTCTCAGTTTCCTAAGCCTATGAGGGAGCAGGCTTAATATATGACTTCTTTCTCACTGATTTAGTGACTTCTCTCCTTAAGTACCATGGGTAAACAAGGCTGCAAAGACAAACTATTCACTAAAGCCCAGGGAAAACAATGTATGGTTATCTTAATCATTGTACCTGATCCTTTGGAATAACTATTGGATGAGGTGATGCATCATTTTGCTTTGTTTCCTGAGACAGGGTCTCATACTGTAGACCATGCTATCTTTAAACTCACTATGTAATCCATGCTGGCCTTTAATTCATGGCAATCCTCTTGACTCGGCCTCCTGAGTGCTGGATTACAAAAATGAGTCACACTACACTTAGCTTAATGAACGGCCTTTAAGCCCAAGGACAACTCTTAAGGAGTAAATATAGATAAATCTGCAGAGAAAACTAATCAGAGCACAAAGGACTACAAGATTTATGATCATTTTTCTTCATATGGTACGGTTTCTGAAGCATCCTTAGAAAATATATATCCAGATAGACTTAAGATGTATCTGAAATGCTAGCAAGTGGTTTAAATGTTAACAAGGCTAGAGCTATCCAGTGGCCTCTTCCACTTAGTTCTTCCTGCTCTCTTGACTGGCTTTTATTTAAAAAAGAAAAAGGACCTCGACAGAAGCAAAGGGCTCAAAGTAGTTTTCAGATAAACTCCCTACTCAAAGTAGTCATAGATTAGGAATTGCTAGCTCTGCCTAACACACCACTTTTTTAAAGCAGCACTGATCTGAGTCAATGAAAGCAATACAAAATTGTTCTTATTTATTTATTTATTATTGTGGGGTTTGGGTGGGGCATCAGGGTCTAGCTGTGTTTCTAAAGAAATCACCCTCCTCCTGTGTGGGTCTCTACTGCTCTCAACTGTTTTTATACTTTTCATCTCTCCCCCAGAGCAGGGAGCAGATATTTCCACATGAAATAGTAGAGATAAAGATCGAGAATGTCCACTTAATTCTATGTAGGTCACTGGCCAAAAGTGTGACTTCAAAATAATCCCTAATCATAATAAGAAAACCTAGTAATATTCAAAACAAATCCTAGCCAAAGACCGGGGCAGGGCGGGGAGCAGGAACTGGTTTTTAATTGCAGTGTGCTTAGGTAGCTTAGCTTGAGGGACTTGAAAAGGTGCTAAATAATAACAAAATTAATTTGGGCTGTCTTCCAAACTCCTCTTTCAGCTTTGCGGGAGATAGGGAGAGTGCAAACTGGTTTGCTATTCATAGCAACATGTGTGTGGCTCCATGGAGAATAGAGCTCAGAATAAATAAATGAAAAATATCCCAGCTTTCTACCAAGAATCCAAAGCATAGGATGGATCATAAGGCCTCTTTCCTTCCAAGAGACAAAACAGTAATAGG
>JADRCD010029707.1:0-10012 GCA_019843815.1 Montemys delectorum
AAATAGTTTTTTTTTTCAATATTCCAATTAAGCAAAATTTAAGATAACTAATCCTGCATAGGCCTCAAGTCAAATCTCTTTTCTTTTGAATTCTAGTTTGTCGCAAATGCTAGGTTAGCCTAAAAGAATGAAGAAAAGGAGAAATGGATATGGATTGAGTTGTAAAAACCAGGTATTTGGTATTTGAAGGAAGTGTTTTGTAAGAGCACCCAGCCTCCTCCCTCCTCCCTTAACTTTTCATCCTCTTCTTAACCTTATATTGAGGAACAGTTCATGAGCACCACCTGAGAAGCTTGTGGGTAATGCTGACCATCAAGCCCCTCTGTCCAGAGACTGAATGGGAAACCGAGCATAAGAACCAGTGATTCTGGGTGAACTAGTCCTACGAGAGGGTTCCGAAGCCCTTCCTCATATGCTGTGGCGAATTGTATTTCTTTTTCCCTAAGAGCAGATATAAAGTAAGTTAAAAAATTAAATTAAAATTTTAAAAAGGCATACAGTATAATCCATACAATGAAATGTGATTCATGGATCAAAAGGAAAAGTGATACAAAACAAACAAACAAGCAAACAAAAGACTTAACTAGAATACACAATCTCATGAACCCTTTGGGTCCACTATCTGCATCTCAACCTAAAAATCAAACTGAAGAGATTTATTACTTTTTTCATAGGATTTCTATAATCATAGGGGTTTTTGTTTGTTTGTTTGTTTGTTTGTTTAGAGAAATTCAGTTTTTAAAATTCAAGACAAAGCTTACATAAATAAAGAATAGTCCTTCCTAGTTATTGCTAGGAGTCAAGAGGGGACTTGAGATGAACAGAGATGTGGTGATTTATAGGACTTTGCATGTACACATGTCAGAAATCAGTGGGCCAATGGGAATATGGAAGAACTTGGAAACAGGAAAGGGAGAAAACCTAGGCTTGATTAATTCAGCCTGAATCCCCTCTCTTTGCTGAGTCTTCTCTCTCCTGGACATCTCAGTAACTTCTTACATGCCTCGTCCTCTGACTTCAGCCCTGGTGCTACAATGCTCATTCACACTTCAGTCTTGCTGACACAGTCTACCCTTCTTTCCTTGCCTAGAAAAATACCCTCTGAATGCCCTGCCACATTCCTCCACCTGTCTAAATGTCAGATGTAGCCAAAACCTACCAGCAACGGAACTTAACGCATATTTATAAGAAAAACAAACCCAAACATGAAGAAAAACTAGCAGAATTCTACCCTGAACTTTCCAGGGCAGGCCCAATCTTATGCAATTCACTCCCACCCCTTTCCAAATAAAGGTGATTTGTTAAACATATAATAAGTGTGATTTTGTTTTTATACATTTCTAAAAAAAGAATTTCCATAAATATACTCACAAATTGAAAAACATCCCTTGTCAGGCCACACATCAGCACTGAGCATGTGGAAAATACGATTCCTTTAGGAGAGAGGCTTTCCCCAGGTTTCCTCACCAGCTTCTCTGTACTCTTCCATCTCCCTCACGGTATGGGAGAAGTCACGCCCCTTCATTTGGAGTCCATTTTTTCAGGACACTATGACACTGCAAAGAGGCAGCCTGGGTGGAGTAAGACAGTAATTTCTCCTTGAAGCATATAGGCTGCTGGTTTTTACCAATCAAGAGGAGTCACCTTAAATCCTTGTAATCCTTTTTTCCCCCTGTCTATGTACTCCTGAATTAAGTCCCATGATCCTCTATCCTGAAGTGAAGCAGTGCATATAGAATTGCAAACTGTCAAAGGTGGACAGGCCTTTATAAACCATTATGTCCAATGTTTTCCTAAATTTCTTGGGGGAAAATTACATGGAGGAGTTATTACGAAGGCCAGTTCCAGGATCCCGTTTCAATACAGCTTCGTTAAACTGCCCAGCAGGCTGGGAAACTGTACACGGCTTCAATGATTATTTCATCTGTGAATTGTATAGCACACCCTAAACTTTGCTGTGGATAGTATCACCAGAACATCTTGTGAAAATGTAAAAAGCCTGATTTAGATGCTGTGGGGAAATCAGGTTCTGCAATTTTCCTGAGCTACTCATTAATTTTTTTCTAGGCTTCTGGCCCATGGCCCACACTTTCAGCAGCAAAATACTAAGGTCAAGGTACTCGTTGTTCAGAAAAGGAAAAAATTGGAGGCCTAGAGAAATAAAAATAATATATTCGTCCTCAAACAGAGGCAGAGATGGCTAGCACTGAGGACTCCTGACTCCTGAACAAGTGCTCTTTCCACATGACCTGGCTGCCCATCATCTACAGGTCCTTAAAGCAGCCTGCTGAAACGGCACTGTTTCCAATCAAAGGGCTAATTAGGAAAATGATGTTTCCTGAAAGAGAAGCAGCCCTGGCTTGTCTCAGTAATGAGTGGGCACACTGGCAGGAACATGACAAAGGGTGGGGGAAGGGACAGAATTTATGTCTTACTTTAATTGAAGAAATGAGCCAAAGCCCTCCCTTACAAAGAGCCAGGGGTGGGAGAAGACTTATGGGCATACAATGTCCATACAGTCATCTGGAGGAGAGAGAAACTGAAGCATATACACAGGCACACACAGCTCCCAAAGCCTTATGGAAATGCTGTGATGGAGGCGCTGCACGGAGCTGAGAGCCCCCAAAAGAGTGTTGGAGTGGTGCAATGAAGGCTGGAAGATATAAGCTTTGGTATAATAAAGCATTAATGATGAAAAACGAGCTAAGAATTACTCCAACTAGAATAAATCTTTTCTTTAATGGTTCTCTTCAAGCACAGGCTTCACTTAGGAGGTGAAACTTGAGCGGAGGCTTAAATAAGCTGAAGTTTGTTAGGAAAAGGGTGAGATGGGACATTTCTGACAGAAACGCCAGCGTGAGCAAAGACAAAGTGGTGTGATCTATCTCTAACGTGTTTGGAGACCAGAAAGGCCTTCAGTGGGGGTAGCGCGGCCCGCAGTATGCAGTGCAAGAGAGTAGGGAGTTAGAAACCATGTTGAAAAAGGTCAACTGAGAATCATTCCCTTGAAAAATATAGAAAACAATTTTTTTAAACCAGGTCTCGTGCTAGGCTCTGGTGGGTAAATAGACATGGTGACATACAGCCTGGAACTTCAAATATTTCTTAGCAGACATTAATTGTGGCACATTGGATCACATGCTGTGACGCAATGGAGCATGACATAGCAGATGCATCACATAGGATACCCAAATCACAGAAGATAGCTGATCTACTTGATCGGGGCTAAGAGAGCCTTTCCAACAGAAGGGGCAAGTTAGCTGGAACCCAAAGGTGAATAGGTTAGCTGAAGGGAAGAAACTATGCTAGATGAGGGGAAAGAATGGGTGAAGTCCCTGCAGGAAAGAAAAGTACTCAGGGTCGGAGCAATTGCAAGAAATCCAACATGGCTCAAATGGGCAGCAGGATCGAGAAGGGGTGGTGAGAAGCAACACCAAGGGGGCAGACAGAGGTCAGACCAGGCAGGGCCCATGAGCCAAATAAAGGAATTCCTGTTCCCTGCCCCAAAAAGCACTCAGAAAGTCATTCAAGAGTTTTAAGTAGGAATAGATAAAAAATGTAGTTAAAAATCACTCCTACTGCTGCTGTTTGGAGGCTGGGCCTGAGGGATATGGGAATAGGAGACAACAATTCCTTCGGGGCTGATGTCATGATCTAGACGATGCATGATGTCAGCTTAGACAAGGGTAGTAGTCATATAGACAAAAAGGAGGTGAAGTAGTAGAGATTTTGAGGAGATATCATCAACAGGACTTGAAGAAGAACAAAATCTGAGGGTGGGCTAGGGAGGAAAATTTTACATTCTGGCTGGAAGAAGTGAATTATGACAGGAGGAACTCTGCTCCAGAGAAGTCTGAAGGATTCTAGGACATTTGAGGCAGGCTGCTGCTGGCCAGAGGCAGGCTCTCGCAGAATCCAGGCGGTGGGTACTCCAGGAACAGAGATGGGAAAGTCCCTGTTCCCACCTCAGTGTCTGGCTGTCTCAGAGTAGAATCCAATCTCTGGGGCTCAGTCTGCATTGCAGTTGAACTGGACAAGTGAACAGCACTATCAGTTACTCAGAATGTCTTCCTTGCTGAGCCACTTGGAGTGCCCTGTACCCCTCATACCCTATCCAGAATGAACTTCACCAAAGCTGGTGGGTGACATTGTTTTCATGTTTACACATGGGAAATTGGCTTAGAGAGATGGAGTGGCAATTGTTACATATCCAGGAAGTGACAGTTGAATGACCTTACCATTAGGTCTCTTTGCATAATTTTCATGATAAACCACCTTTACAATAACTCCTACCCTATGATTGCCATTACAGCTTCTCTAGCTATAAAGACAAAGAAGTTTCAAGATTTGAGGTTATCGCCTTCATTTGTGCTGTCACCTGACAAGGCAGACAACATGGGAGGGAAAAACCCAACAAAGAAGGTTGGGCTATTAGAGGATGATACTAAACAGGAGTCCTCTTCTTTCGAGAAACCCAGAACTAGTAGGAAAAGACAAAGAAACTCTCCCCCAAATTGTAAGACAAGGCTCATCTTCAAGAGAGCTGCAAGACAAATATATTGAATTCAAATGAGTTTGAAGAAATCATTGAATTACACCCATGGCTTGTAGGCTTCACACTTGCTGGGTTCACTTTCTAGTTTTAATACATTTTCTTCACCTTAAAAATGTCAGCTGGGGGGGGGGTGGTGCTGAAGCTACTGGAAGACCTCAGTTCAGCTCCTAGCCACCACCTGTGGTCTGCAACTCCAGCTTCAGGTGTGATCTGATAACCATTTCTGACCTCTGTCAGTACCCATACATACACGTGTTAATCACACACACATACACACACATAATAAAAATAAGATAGAATCTTTTACAAGAAAATTTAAAAAGTCAGTTGTTGTTCTTAGCACAAAAAGATAAGTATGGGAGGAAATGGATATTTAGTTTGAGTTTATGATTCCATATTGTATATATTGTACATGTCTCTCCTACATACACACACACAGACGTGGATTTTGTTATAGTTGCCCTTTTTCAAAGGTCTTTCAAACTGTAGGCTGAGGTCAGTGTTTTCTTGGGAATGCTTGCTCGCTCTAGAAACCTCAGCTCCACCCGGTCTTAAATTTTCCTCAGTGTTACTTCTAAGTCTCCTTCAAAATAATCTTCAGGCTATGGAAAAGATGGAAACGACTTTCCAATTAGCCTCCTTCCAATCACTCTACCTTCTACAGAGTTCTATCTCCCTTACTCACACCCAGTGTTTACTCTTACCAGTCTATTTTGTGTGTGTTCACGGAACAAGCCTGTTCAGAGGTACTTGATGAATGGCATCAATGAGAAGGGGAGAGCTGTGGACAGCTTGTTCCAGCTCTGTAAGTTATAAGGAGCTCTGTGCTTGTCCGGCAATAGCATAGCTTTGTGGACTTGAGGCAATCCTGTGCTTCCTCTGAAATGTTCTTTCACTGCAGGCACAAAAACACAGTAAACCATGATCCAAAAAAAAAAAAAAAAAAAATCTGTCCCCCTGTGAATGGAGCTTTGTAAGCAGGTTAATGTATAACACTTTAGAAAGCTGGGGAGAGAGTGTATTTACTTTTCCAACAGGAACCACATCAGGGGTGTCAGATGCCAATAATCCCAGGATTCTGTGGTCATACGCTTTGAATCTGCAGCCAAACTTTGGCATCCAGACGAGAAGGCTAGTGATTTCCAACCTCCTCACCACCAAGGATCTTTTGCTTTATTATTTTTCCCCTGCGAGCAGCACCACATTTGGAAAGATTTGTATCTGCTAAAGCTACACTTATTACAGAATAATTCATTTTCCCAATGTTTTCCTCACCCAGGTTCTAATCCATATGAAATAACCGCACAGAGCTAATACAATTTCAGTCAAAAGCAAAGAAACATGATAGCTTACTGAGCTCTCTGTGGCTTTGTCTTGGCTGCCTATACAATTCCTATTAGATTTCCTTAACAGTGAGAAACTGCTTGAGAGCACTACTTATGACCTTCCGAGACCCGAGATTCAGTGCTGCCAATCCAAGGTGACAGCAAATTGAAAGGATGACTATCAGCTTAAGAAACACCAAAACTCATAAGCCACATGAATGATGGACTCACTTGAGGTCTCTCTGGTTCATTTCACTAACTTTTCAGTATCTTGAGTTCTTTTGTCCTATGTGAATGACACAATGAAAGAGAGAATTCCTCAAAGA
Source organism: Montemys delectorum (assembly GCA_019843815.1). Taxonomy (NCBI): domain Eukaryota; kingdom Metazoa; phylum Chordata; class Mammalia; order Rodentia; family Muridae; genus Montemys; species Montemys delectorum. The sequence continues at coordinate 6,207 of JADRCD010029707.1, forward strand.
AAAATAACTTGTGTGTATCCGCCTCCTACTGCTACCAAGAGAACATCATATGTGAGGATCTGCCTTATCCTCAGGCCTGCTCCTCCTCTAATCTGAGACCTCTCTATCTTCTAGATCAGGGATTAGTTAGAAGTTGTCTAGAAGCTTATCTAAGCCAAACACCCCTCCAGCACACCAAATGCAAAAGAAGGCACACTATTTCTGTCTATGTCACTATACTAGCAGCTTTTGAGGCAAGGGACCTCGTCTGAGTTTTCTCTGTAGTTCTGTATACAACCAACCAGTCCGGTGTCTGGCATTAAACGAAATCTAGTGAAACGAATCACAGTAACTTCTAGGCAGGATGAATAATTCAGTTACTAGGAATAGAAACTGGATTGTGAACACCCTAAGAATGTCTTATCCATTTCCGTGTCTTCAGTATTTGACACACAGTGGCTAGTCAACAAATGCCTGAATGAACAAATGAATGAATGGTGCACTACATTACTGAAGAGCTGGAGAACAAGTATTACAGAAACATAGGCTAGAAATGACAAGAAGAACTTTCTCATCATTTCTTTTTATCAGTTGTCACACAGTCTTACTCTGTCACTGGCTATTAATTGCCCACTACATCCTCTTCTATGTGACTCTCATCTCCCACATTACTATTGTTTCCATATATAAAGCCACAGGCACTGGTTTGATAAAAAGAGCCTAGGTCAGAAACTTGGCCCAATATGATGGAAAAGCTGCTGGTCCTTGCTCTAAAAGCAGCTCAGAAAGGACTGAAGGCAGCCTAGACATGTCTCTCTCCCTGTGGTGTCACTGGGTGTAATTTAAGCAGAGACATTCTTGCAGTTGTTACACCCAGGCAAGTGTGGGGAATGAAACAGTTGTCTGTGACTGATTTAAACTGTGGTTTTTGACAACTGTGCCCCTGATTGAAGTGCCCCATCTGTTAATTTTAGTGTCCAAGGGAGCTGTGAAATGAGCTCCAACAGCAGCAGGATCAATTCTGTGGGGTCCTTGACAGCATGGGAAGATTTTCTATTCCCAAATCAAATGGGGAGTTTTCTCTACATAGAAGTGCTGTTTAATCAAGATAGCTGGCAGGATCCTAGAATGAAGGGACAAGGTGGCCAAAATAAGGGGTGGAGGTAAAATTGTTCATAAATAAGTAAGACTATTCTTATGAGGTCACCAAAAGTCCACCTTCTCAGATTTCCACCCCTACCCTCTCGCTCACCCTATCCTCACCACCCCCCATCTCCAAACTTCAAGTCTCCTGTCAGCCCTCCCCCTGCTTCCAGCAAAGGCATCGTATGTCCTCATTTGAGATTTCAGCATTATTAGAGCATGAACAACCATTATCATGCTGAGGCTTTGCCTCTTGGTTGGTAATATGAGAAAAAATGTGATATTGTGTGGGTAGACCTAAAGGGACAAGGGCAGAGGGAAAAAGATGCTTCCTGTGGAAGGTTGTCTTGGAGAGCTATCTTGTCAGTGACAAGAGGCAAAGGCTCTTCGTGTTGGAGGACAGAAGGAAGCTAGAAAAGGTGAGGGCAATCAATAGAGAGGAAGGAAGCCAGGGTACACATTTCGTCTTCGGTGGATCTATGTCTATTCCAGAGGAACTTAACAGAAACATTTACATTCTACACCCCCACCCCCACCCAGTGGCAGGATTCCCAGATGCCCAGCCAACGAATCTATGGCGTCTTTACAGCTATATTTGGCCGAACAGGCTCCTGGCTCCACATACCAGCTTGCAGAACTCATGTAAACCTGCTCCACATTTAGGCTGTCCCGTCAGATGACCCATTGTTTATCAGTATGGACTCTGACCCATTCTAAACAAAACCACATTTTCTCATGAGTTCAAACCATAAAGCTCTACCTCAAGGGCATTTTTGTCCTCTGAAATGCCCAGCTCAAGACACATATATTCCTCAAAGAGATGTCTCTGGCAAGTAAGGAAACTTTAGGTATATGACCACAATAAACTCAGAAGCACTGGTAGATGCTCTTTTCCTGTAGGTGTCTATGCCCTTAAGGATTGGATATCTCAGGTGTCAGAATCTCTAAAGAGGCACAAATGGAATGAATGAAAGAAGAAGAACATTTATTTTGAAGGCCCAGATATCCCAAACCATGGCAGCATGACACAAGTAGCCAGGCCCTGCCATGAGAAAATCTGAGTTTGTGAATTAGCTCTACCTCAAAGAGATCTGTCTTATTGAGGTGACAACTAAGCTAGACAACACTGGAAAAACCTATGCCCCGTAATAGATGGACAATGTCTGTAGGCTTAATCAAAAATCCTAAAGGGGAGTTGTCTCCCTTTGTCTGAAGTATCAGATCTGTTGGTCCAGGGAGCTGCTGTTCACCCACTGATTCTCTTAGCAGTTTAAAGATGCCATCACATTTGTAATCTTTTATCTTTGTTCTCTACTTAAAGACATCAAGTTTAACTAGAGCTCAGAGTGGGAGCAAGCACACAATGCATACCACTAGGGAAGAATCAAGTCTGCATGGTCTGGGCTCTGGTTTATTCATTGTGTGCTAAGCATCCCGTGTCTCATGTTTTCCAACTCCCATCTTTATCTTTACACATGCTCTACTGTTTTTTTTTAAAGGTGCCTTTCACATAGTCACACTTAATTCTACTAGGAAATGAGTTACATAAAATGAGAATATTACATTTCTGTTTCTTTTCCATTGTTCCCAAGCAGAATAGAAGCAATCAGAGAGCAATCTATGTCTTCTTGTGGATCAGGAAGAAATTTTATATGTGATAGGATCATTCTTTCAATCTTGAGCAGTGAATCTACAAAGATGAATAGATGACATAGTCCCCGTCTTCAAAATAATGACAAAAAAATCAAATAAAGATCTGAAATGAGCTCTACATCTTTGAGGCATTTCACCAGGGAAAGGCAGTCAGGATAGAGAAGGAGCACATGAAAAACTGTCTGGAAAGGAGATAATTGAGTGTGATCCATATAGCATGAGCTTCAGCCAGGCAGCATAAACTAAGGCTGAAAGTTCAGTAAAGCTAGCTCTGAAGGAATCATGGAACCAATAAGAAGTCAAAGGACTTTCTTCTATTAAAGCAGTCCTCATATTCTGCCATTTTATCCTAAAATAGTGCTTGTCAACTCGGACTATTCCTCTCCAGATGACATTTGGCCATGTGTGTGGACACTTTCGACTGTCACTACTCAGAGAAGTCAATTTTCTCATAGGTAAAGATCAAGGATAGGAGTAAGTAGGTAAGTAGTGATGAGTTGAAGAATTCCGTCTTTAAAGAATACTGTTGGGGTAGTGAGATGGCTCAGTAGATAAAGACACTTTCCACCAAGGCTGAAGTCCCAAGTTCAGTCCCAATGAACCACATGGTAGAAGAGAGTTGATCGCCACACAAGTTTTCTTTTGTTCCTGCATGTCTTGTCATAGCACAAAAATAAATAGATACATACTTAGGTACACAAATACATAAATAAATATTTAAGAATTAAAACTAAAAGGAACTCAATGATTAACAATGATCACTGTTCTTGCAACAATTCTGAGCACTGTTTCTAGCACCCATGTCATGCAGTTCACAATCACATGTGCCTCTAACTCCAGAGGATCCAACACCCTTGTCTGGACACAGAAGGCCCCTGAACTCACATGCACATACTCTTGACACAGACACAGACAGATTCATGTGATTTAAAACTATAGAAACAAACTATTCAAAGGCAAAAGGCCTGTGTATTCCTAAAGACAGAAACTGTGTATTGCTATCTCCAAGACCCAGAGGATTCTTACATCAT
>JADRCD010029708.1:0-14029 GCA_019843815.1 Montemys delectorum
AAAAAAAAAAAAAAAGGGAGTCTCAAGCATCTGGCAGACCCATCCAAAATGCCTGGGAACGTTATGTTTTGTGTTCAAAACTACAAACAAAACCCAGATGGCTTTCACTACAAACAGTTCTCTCATCTTTACTTCTCCAGGCCATAATTAGGCTCATGGTTGTCAGAGGTACTACCTCCAACTGACAAAGAGGAGGCGTTTGGATAATTTCTCTGGCTGGTCTTTTGCTGGCTGTTCTTGTAATGTGCTTGATGGTTGATGTTAGACAGAGAGTCACCTCTACAAGTCATGGTGACCTCTACTGATTATGATTATGCTAACTTCATCTTCTCAAAAATTCTGTTTCCTAAAAGTCAGTTAAGCTCTTTTCCTGCTTTTGAGAATGAGCAGTTAAGTGCACGGACAATCATGCTGAGGCTTGCCTTGAAACTTATATTGGTGGAATGACCGGAGGGCAGACAGGGGTGGCTGTTAATATATAGACTATAGCCAGGAAACAAATTGACTCATGTGGTAAATAGCCCTTTTGACCTTGCACTCATTAACTCCATACTTTAAATTCTAAACCAGAAGAGCCAGAACTCCTTCAAAAATAGTGAAGAAACTTCTAATCTCTAAAAAATGCAGCAGATTATCCCTATAATTTGTGTACATTTTGTCACCATGGATAACTGATACACAATTATGCCAAGCCAAGCCAGAATCTATTGCTGATCCATCTCACTAGAATCCTGGAATGCTAAATTGGAAAGGAGTTGGAAGGATTATCTTGTTCGACCCCCTCATTTTATCGTTGAGGAACTAAGGCCACAAAAAGGAAGTAGTTTGTCCAAATTATACATCTAGTTAGTGGCAGAATCAGGAAAAGGTTCATGTCTTTTAGTTTATACCTTAATACATCAACTATATTGCATTTCAGGACAATGTCCCTTTGTGTGAAGAGGACAGAGAGTAATTTAGAAGTATATATTATGTCTTACTTTGCCTAGAGGAGAAAAGGTATTACAGAGAACAGTGAGGATTTGGGGATGGGCAGAATGCCCCAAGAAATCTGGGAAATTTATATTTCATTGTTCTGTAACTAATGCATAGGGAATTTCATAAAACTTAGAGGGAAAAAGTTCTGGGCTACTTTCAAGTTTAGGATTGTTTTATAAGAAGAAGAGGAGAAGAAAGGGCCATTAAAAGAGAATTTCATCATTGCCATAACTTTCTCTATGAGTGGCCAGAGCTGTAAGCATCATTATATATGGGTCTTTTTCTCAGATGTCATCAAACAGTAATGACAGCCCTAGTGAGAATTTTTAAAACTCCATTTGCCCTGCTGTTAGAGACTGATGAATATAAATTATGTAAGACTATCTATTGTACCTTCACTCCCAAAAAACTAAGACAGATTCAAATAATAAAAGAAAATTTATTTCATAGTTACTTCCTATCTGAAACAATCTGTGTTTCCTCTAAGTGTAATACTAATTAGTCACCCAATGTTCTCACTGTTTTCTATGGCTTGCTGTCAAGTGTTACTATAATGGAAAACCTAGAAACTAAACAGCAAAAGAGGAGAAATGTGCATAGCCCCAGTATAAGTACTATGGAGGATAATGGTTTTGTCAATTTTGTTCAGAGCTTTATCATCTAATTCACCATGTGGAACACAGCAAATGTTCAATTAATATTTATTAAATGACAAATTATGAAAGATGAATGGTCAATGTAAGTCACAGTATTAGTTTACATAATTTTTGACAGCATGCAATGCAGTTTCTCTTGAAATCATTGTAACTTGAAAAATAGTGTCAGTAAAGAGGCAACCAAGTGATGTTGAAGAAATTGTAAGCTTTATGAATGTATAAAATCCAGGTAATGATTGTAACTTCAATGCTTAGCACAAAACCTGAAACATAGTAGATGTTCACTAAATATTTACCAAGCATTTACTGCCTGACCAAATCTCTAGGGAGCTAGAGGGACAGTAAATTAGAGAATCACTTCAGACTTTGAGTCTTACTAAAAAGAAATGCTATTGCCAAAACTGTAGAAGTCATGAGACCAGAGTCAGAGCATAGAAACAATGATGAGCCCCATTTCAAAATGCTCATCTACAAGTGTAGCAGTGTCTTGGACTTCACAGTGGCGCTTGCAATGACACGTGATAGTGTTTCCAGTAGTGATTCTTGCTGACTTTATAAAGGGCAAGGCACAGACATTTGGGGATTCTCTACATGAAAGTATATTTGCATGCAAATATAAGGAGAAAAAAATTCAAACCAGACTGAAAGAAATAAAAAGAGGAATCTACACAAAAGTTTAAGAAAGAGTAGTAATATAAAAGTGAAATAAAATAAAATAAATTCCATAAAATTTGTGGAAACATAGTTAGAAAAAGATTTCCAGAGTTTCAGGAAGAGATGAAAAAAATAAATAATCCTTGATGGATATCAGTGGAAGATCACTGATCTCAAAAATATTTTTGTGAGACAGTCTTAAATGGCCCCAATATTGGACACAGTGCCTACATTTGAATGCACTCTACTGTTGACTACCTGTGTGATGTTAAACAAGGTTCTGACCTTCATGGCTGTTTCTTCTTTCTAAAAACAGGGTATCAATACACACAGTATTTACTCTATGAAATTATTCTATGCATTCAAAGAGTTGAATTGTGTAAGGCATTCAGTAAACATTAGCTAAGATTAGTGCGTAGGCAGTGAGGAAATGGAAGCAACGAGTCTTTTGGCAATGAAGAAAACAAACAGGCAAAGGGAAACAAAATCTTGGAAGTGATGAATATATTTATTACCTTGATAGAAAAGTGTTATGATTTATACCCAATTTTATCAAATCTTACGCATTAGCTATATGCAGTTATTTGCATATTAATCATAACTCAATCGAGCTGCAAAACATAATGTATCAGAGAAGTAAGAAAAGCGTAAAAAGGTTAGAATGTAGTATAACCAAGCATATATGGTGACTAGAGTCCAGCATATATGGTGACTAAAGTCCAAGAAAGCTGCATCTAGGTAAACAGTAGAATTAAATAACAGACAAGACTAAAAACATGCAGTATATTATCCCTGAAGAAGAGAAGCCATGGAGAAGGGAAAGAGAAAATTCTAGGGTTATTTTCAAAGTCAGTTTCCATCCAAAGGGCAGCCAATGAAGACACTTTCAGCAGATGGCTTCGGTTTTCCCAGAGAAAAACATAGTCAAATATCAAAGGAAAGCGACCAGCACTGGATGCCCAGAGGCTCAGAATCAGTCTCGAGTCACAGAAAAGCAGGTGTACATAAAGAGAAGTAAAGGACATTATTGGTGCCCCCATCTTAAAATAAGCAGATGCTCGCCCACTCATTTTTTTGGCAGAAATGGAGCACTGGGTTTGCATGCCCAGGGAAAAAAAAACCAACAACACTATCCAACTGCCGGGAATTCATATGAAAGGACACTCTTTATAATGTTTCTCTGTATAGTAATTCATTGCATATGTCAAAGAGAATCGCAAGTCAGTCCAAGAAGACTCAATTAGAACCATATGGCTCAGGCAGTAAGGAACACTTGGCACATTTTCTAAGTGAAATGCAGGTGTGTTAATTACCCTTCTTGGATCTTTGCCATTGTGGGCAATCCCTGGAGGAATACTTCGGAGGACATTTCAAAAGCTCACTGTTTAAAAGGAGGTCTACTTGTTTTTTCTTAAGTTTCCTGATTGCTAGATGATTGTTTCTATTCTCCCTTGTTTCCTAAATCAGATTTTTCCACCTGGGTCATCTCCTTCCACTCAACCCTTGACAAAAAAATAACACAACAAATATGCATTTCTACGGCAACGATTTTATGGAAATCAATATGATATGCTTGGGTGAGTGTGGGAATACATTGCAAATGTTTCTTCCAAGGAGAGATTGTCACTCAACCACGTTACCATGCAATGGCAGGGTGAGATTAAGGTTTGTGTATACACCAAGGTCCACTTTCTACAACACACAGTCATTCCTTGTACAATTTAATCTCTTATGATGAATATAACCCTTCTGCTCAAAACTATTCAGTGTCCCACTGCACTCATTGTCTTAAGCCTTATAATTGGATGCCCTTACAATCTGTGCCCACTTCTTGCCTCCTCCTGCATCCTCTCAGATTGCACACAAACAGAAATATACATTATATTCTATACATCTCACCATTCCTTTACATAGGCCATTCCCTCTGTCAAAAAGACCTATCTGCCTTTCAGCTCTATTTCTGAATGTGCATATTCTGTAATTGTTGATGGCATAGGTCTATGGTCATCATCCATACCACACCTTCTGGAGTTCTATTTTCACACATCCTATACAAGCTAGATGTGAAATTCGATTTCTCTCTCCTATTCTCTTGTTGCTTTCTTCCTTCCTTCAGACTCCCAGAGCAAGGGAGCTGTATTTGTCTTGTATCAGTTATCCTTTCCCTTGTATCACATGATTCTTCATGTATATGCCTTATTTCACCTTCTCTATGGTGAAACTGGCAAGAACTCTTCTCATAATGAGCCACACTATAATCTGACACAATTGCTGACATAAGGCAACTTTAGAAACTACTGCTAAAATGAATGATAACCAGGCCACAAGACTAAATTGTTGAATCCAGTAATTTTGAACTTTGATGTTATCAGAAAACTGATTTCAAAAATAAAATAACACATGCAAAATGAGTGTATATAATCGATATATACCCTGGTTGAAGCAGATCATCCAGTGCAGATTCTCATTCTTTTACTTCTCACTGACCTACATAGCAGCTCCTGCGTTATCTATGTAGGATCTGTAGTCCTCATCAACACACACACAATGTGATAAACAATGACTTGAGTCAGAGGCTTCATTGCACAGTTCTAACCTTATAGGTCTCACTGCATACGATATGAGTGATGTTGAATCCTCTCTTTGAGCAAAATCCATCACAAAATGAGAAAAAGAACTCCTCCCTTGACCTCCTTTCCTGCCTAAAGTTTTCACCTTCAAGGGCCTTCAGTAAACTCCCATAAAAATACAAATGTCTCTATAAGCTAGTTCATCTAACTGGCTCAGGTGCATCACAATTTACTCAATTGCTCCAGCCAGAAACTTTAACTCTTCTCCCTCTTTCATATTTTATATGAAATCTATCAACATACCAATTCCCTCTTCTTTCCCACAAGAGTCATCCTGGTTCAAATAACTCCAAGCTATTTGCCAGTTAATCTGACTCCATGATTCATTACAATATCCAATCCATTCTACCTAATATTAAAAAGGGAAATTCCTTGAACCTACTGTCATTTCTTTGGTGGCTGGTAGGAATCGATGGGTGAAACACAGATTATCTTACTATGTTCTTGTACTTGATTTGTTTCATTCTCCCATATTTTCAGAGGCCCTCATTTGTCCTCAGGGTTCTCAAAAGCAACTTTCAATATCCATTAGCATGCTATATAAGCACACTACCATTTACAAATAAGACTTGGGACAATGGCAATGAAAATATTGAAGCCTTCCGAAGAGTAGCTGGACACAGCCCACCACCACTCTACAGGTAATTCCAGCTAGCACCAAGCCATAGAGAACTTCTTAGTTCCAATGAAACAACATAACCTATTTCTTCCAAAGTGAAGTCAATAGATAAGCTTCAGGTGTTTCTATACCATGGGAATCTGTGACCAAGATGAGTAGCCTGACTTGATACGACTTGATAGGAAGTGAAGAATACCATTCAAAAACAGAGTATCATTCAGCCTTCGATGTTGGATCACATTTTGTTCCATATGAATGGAAACATGCAATGTTTAGAGAAACATGTTGAGTGTATGGAAACATGCAGCTCATAGTAACAATGACTAGAGTAAATGTGATTTGAGATTGCATCTTGCCTTGATTTTTCTTTTGTGGATGTTTCCTGACATTCAGAGAAACTGTATAGAAGACTGTCTACTACATTTAAGCAGAGCAAGTAGGGCAATTATCCATGGTTAGAGTAGCAACTTCTCAACGTAATTAGCAAAGAATCTATGTCTTAATAGCTAACACAACCCTCAATTTGTTGATCTGATAGAAAGAAAACTAGGAGTAAGTTCAGAATTTGTGGCGGTAGTACTTGTTACCTATTCATCTCTCCTTTTCTATGCATAATAATGTCACATCATAGCAGTTCAAAATAAGTATAGTGACTGTGACAGAATGAGTAAATGACAGGCTCTCGCTCAGAGACAATCCTTGCACAGAAACAAAAGGGGATATCTGTACATTTTGAACTGAGGAACTCTACATAGGATGCCTACCCTAAGAGAGTCATTGTCTTTAGCCAAGCAATTAACATCGCTCTTTTATTACTGTGCATAAACATTCTACATAGTTTGTGCCTGGAAATAACTTAAGTTTTTCGGGTATCTTACAGTAAAATGCATTTTTTTTACCATTTTTAATGAATTCATGCCATAAAACAAGAATAACTAGGTTATATAAATGATCAGGTCCTGGGTCATATTCATACATTTTTTCCTCCTACTCATTGCCTGACATGACACTGTTACACTTACTTAACTGAACCTCAAATATTGTACAAAACTAACTTTAGAAGGCCTCTTAAAGTGACTAAATTCATCTTTATTTAGGAAGAAAATTAAAACCTAAAGAAGGGAGGTAATTTGTCCAAAAGCATGTGGATAAAACACTGTACATTCTGAAATAGTAAAAAATAATTTAATAACAATGATATTATTACTAGTACCATCATTTTTTACTGCTGTAAATAAAGCTAGAATTAAAAAGTACCAAAACAAAAACAAGTTCTTTTTAAACCAATCCAGTCTTCCAACTGCTATATTAGGTGACTGCTAGTCTCAAAAAAAGAAACAAGACTCTTAAAACTATGGGGGATAAAATGGTACTAAACACAGTGGCCTTATGACTCTTAAATAGAATAATCTGTATTCCTAAACAAATTAGGAAGTTCTTGACCAATAGGCTGTGGCATGATTTCTCAGTGAGACTACATCCATCCCACCAGCCCCAAAACAGCAGGCCATCTATTCTGTGCAGAAGTTGGAGAGCTGTTCTGTTTTTACAGGTGAAGCATGATCAGAAACACTTCTGCCACTACAACATGAGGATCTCTGACTGTACACTTCTGCCAGAAATGGAAGCAAAATGATGGCCTTAATATGTTGCTATGAGGTGATTTCCCTAGAAAAAGACACCATTTAACCATCCCAACACACCAGACCGCTGCTTTCCCTCTGGGTAGTCAGAGTATAAAAATTTGCAGTGTGGTGATGGGGCCAGTACAAGGGGGAATCTGTCACTGCTCATGTGAAAGGTCACTTGGTTATTTTAGAGAAGTTAGCTGTCACTCTTGAAGAAAATAAGCCTCATAACAACTCCACCTCTAAAATGACCTTCAGCAACACTCAATGAAGTCTTAGCCACCTAATCCAGTGTCGCAGAGACACGCAGTTTTTAGAACTCTGTAGCAGTTCATAATTTTCACACACAGCCTTCTCAAAAATCCTGCTTCAGACAAATATACACAAAACAGTAAATCGGTTAACCTAGTTCGTCACCATCCCGTGGGAGGCCTCCTCCCTTCTATTGTATTTTTTTAATCTGGCTGTTTTGAAAGGAAAAAAAAATCTATAGGTTCCTAAATTCAAGATGTGAGGAAAAAGAAAGGAAGAAACTGTGAAAAGCAGGAACAGCTTAAGGGAGTTGACTTGGGGCCCACTCCCAGGCAGGACTGTGTCGTGGAGTGATACTCTGCACCAAAAATACCTCCTCCCATGCTGCTCCATTGTTGCTCATGTTTTCGCTTCACTTTGTCCCACAGTCAGAAAGTCCACCAAATGGAAATTCGCATGATCTAACAAAGCACCCCCTTTCAGTCACTTCTGGGAAGGTTCAGGAACTAGCCTTCATTTACTTGTAATTCTGAATGCATTAAATCACACTGCTTTCCTCCCAAACTACTTCCTCCCTGAGACCTACCACCCCAAGGGCAGAGAGTAAAAAGAACAGCAAGAGAAACTCTGAATGTCAGAAGGGAGAGAGGAATTCCCAACCATATAAACTTCAGGTGTGGATAGACAGGCCTGTATTTCCTCTCTACTGTAATATGGCACTCTGTGGAGAGTTCTAAGTTGTTTAAAAATACTGGAAAACTGTGAGGTCGGGCTGGGAGAGAAGCAAAAAGGCCAGAAAGCTGAAGAATAGCAAAGGCCAGCCTTCACATAAAACACAACAAAGAAATATTCCCTCCCCTTATTTTGTGCATCCTTGGATCAATTTAGAGTATTTTTGCTCCAGAGATATCCACCTTTCTTGTTGAGGCAGGATCTCTCACTGGCCTGGAATACACTGACTAGCCTAGGGTTACTGGTCATCAGGCTGCAAACCTTTCCGTTTCTTCACCTCCTGCTAGGCTCACGAGCACCTGCTACCATGGTAAGATCTTTTACATGGCTCTAGGAGGCAAATTCAACTCCTCAGATTTCTATGTAAAGCACTTAACTATCTCTCCTCAACCTCACTGTCTTCTTAAGAGAAATAAGAGAAATCTTCTCTTCGTCCACTCACAAGCAGAAGAGCAACATTAACCCTGAGGTAGGACGGAGATTAGTCAGATTTATGGAACCCAACCTAGCCTTAAAAAGGATATAGAATACTGTTCTTAAAGAACCCATGACTTAAAACTACAGTCCATCTTTAAAACACAGTTCTTCTGTTACTTGGAGCTCCACTTCCTTCTCGTTTCACTTTAGCTCCTCAATTAATCTAATCTAATTGCAACAGTTACAATTCTAAACATTCTACAGTAAGGAAAGCTGAATATACTTGGTAAACACTTTTATACTTTAAAATTGTGGACTCAGGCCTTGCTGTGCGAGGTGAAACTCTTAGCTGGCACCAGTATTGAGCTAATAACCCCTAGGCTTAAGGGAGAGCCCACTACATGCTGCTAGAAGGACATAGTATCAAACTGACTCCTTTGGACTTGTTGTTGCACCCATAAATCAGTACACCTCTCAGCCCTTATCAGAGAAGCCTCTATTTGCAGTAAATGGTGATCAACATAGTGACCCATCACTGGCTAAGGTGCAGAGAATAAGAGACTGCAGAATACCACAGGTACCCTTGAGGAAGATAGGGAAGAAATCATCTAAGAACTAGAGACAGTGGACAACCACAAGAAAATATTATTTTGAAGGTCACAACAGATGAACTGCAAACATGAACTCACAGCAGTTAGGAGATCATGTACAAAACCTGTGTAAGCCCAAGCCGCAGCAAACGCTAGCAAGGAGATGGAAGCAGAGCATACAATCCCATCTGAAGTCATGGGGTTACTGGCATTCATTAGCTGCTGACCTGGAGACAGTTTTCTTTTTTTTTTTTTTTTTTTTTTTTTTTTTTTTTTTTTTTTTTTTTTTGTATTTTTGAGACAGTGTTTCTCTGTTGTCCTGGAACTCACTCTATAGACCAGGCTGGCCTCGAACTCAGAAATCCACCTGCCTCTGCCTCCCAAGTGCTGGGAGTGTATGTAACTCAGTGGTTCTCAACCTACCTAATGCAGTGACCCCTTTAATACAGTTCCTCATGTTGTGCTGACCCCCAATCACAAAATTATTTTCATTGCTCCTTCATAACTGTCATTTTGCTACTGTTAGAAATTACAAGGTAAATAGCTGTGTTTTCTGGTGGGCTCAGCATTAGACAATCCCTGGGTAAAGGTCATTGAAGACTCACAGGTGGCCTCTGCTAAATCAACCACCCGCCAGTGGAAGAATATTTGGCAGCACAATTTGGTCTTGAAAGTTTAAGGAAAAAAAAAAAGAACACAAATTTGGGAGGACAGGGAAAGGGTGAATCAAGGAAAACTTGGGGACGACTGGGTATGTTCCAAACATGTACAACATTCTCAAAGAATGAATTAATATTTTTAGAAGAGAAATGTTTATATACATTTACCACTGGTTTTGGAATTAGAGATTAGATGTCAAATCTTTTCTTCCATTCTCTTGCATTTCTTAATATAGACTCCACCTTACCATAGAAATACTATCGGATTTCGCTATGCAATGGATTGCTACTTGGATTTCCTCGTCTCCCTCGCCATTATTGCCTAGTAAGTCAACACAAAATTCTATAGCTTCTGTCTCTATAACATCTGTGATTTCCATCTCTGAGTGTCATCTTCACAGACAACTCCCCTATCAGATACCTTCAATCATTTCCCATCAAAAAAGGCTTAAAGTTTCATTTCTTCTTCTTCAAATGATATGGCATGGCATTCACAAACTTACTCTTGTTCACCTCACAACCTCATGTGACCTTAGCCTTCAAAAAACATCACATGGTTCAATATATCCATTGCCTATATTTATGCTTTGTGTAAAATGATCAGGCTTGTAATGCCTTTTTCTACTTACTTACCAAACAAATCCTATGCACCCTCCCTGACATAGTTTCAGAATTTCCTATTCTTTTTATTAATCAAAATCACTTTAACATAAAAATTTGTGAGTAAAATCATTATCTATTCTATAAAACTTTCACTTTAAAACTATATTTTTATTAATTCCTTGAGAATTTTACACAATGAGCATATTCACTCTCTCCTCCCCCTCTACTTAACTCTTCCAAAATCCACTTTCCATCTCCCTATCCACTTTTACATTCATTTCCTCCATATATATATATATATATATATATATATATATATATATATATATATATATACACTGTGTGTATATACATTATATATACTGTGGCGGGGGAGGGAGAGGAGGGTATTAACCTACATGGGAAATGATGTTCATCACAGAAGTCTGAGGTTGCTAAATACAAATCCCAGTGACAAATATTGGACATCTTCTCTCAAGTTGTTGGTCAAGAGGTCAAGAGTATCCTGGGTAGCCCATAAACAGCACAGGCTCTTGATGGTAGGACCTTATTGCTGAACATGCCCTATACTCTCTCCATGGGACATGTAAAAATCAAATTAGTATGAGAAGGAAATGATGAACAGGAGGGGAATAATAGAAACTAAGAAGGCTGAGAAATCTGATAACAACACCTTATTCATAACTAAGGAACTGCAGGGGACTGGAGAGATGACTCAGAGGTTGAGAGCACAGACTGCTCTTCCAGAGGTCCTGAGTTCAATTCCCAGCAACCACATGGTGGTTCACAACCATCTGTAATGAGATGTTCTGTGTCTGAAGACAGCTACAGTGTACTCATATACATAAAATAAATAATATTTAAAAAGAGAGATAACGAGATGTGGCACTCACTTCTGCCATGCAGGCATATATGCAGGCATAACACTATATATGTAGTAAACAATTTAAAAATAAAAGAAACTCAAAACTTTAAAGCTAATTAAAATTCACACAGCTCCAATATAATTTATAGATTCAATGCTATGTCCATTAAAATGTCTTGACATCCTTTTTTTTTTTTTTTGGCACAAGTCTTGCCTTTATTTCAACAGATGTTAAATAATTATAAGCATGCTTAGCATTTCTTTTCTTATTAGATATTTTCTTTATTTACATGTAAATTTTTCCTTTCCCAAATAAAAAACAATTTTAAATTTTATATAAGGGCTAGTGAGGTGGCTGAGTGGTGTGTTTTGTCCGTAAACAAGAAAGCATGAATCCAAAACATAAAATAATATCAAATATGGCTGCACATTATATAACCTTAGCACTGTGTTGGTGAATTTGGTACACAGAGACAGGAAGAATCCCAGATCAATGCATACACATGCATGCCAAAAATAATACAATTTATGTGGAAGAACAAAGGATCTGGAATACTCAGTGTGATCCTGAACATAAAGGAAAATTCTAGAGTTACCACACTGCTTCATTTCATAATATACCACAGGGTTGTATTAATGAAGACACTGTGATATAATCATAAAAATAAGTGGAATAGAGTAGAGATCCTGAATATAAACCAATCCCTACAACCAACTGATTCTTGACAAAAATAAATGTTACATAAAAGAGAACCTCTTTAATAAAGGTTGTTAGAAAAACTATGGGTTAAAGTTTAAAACACTTTCTCACTGTAAAAAAAAAATCAACTTAAAACATACCAAGAATCAAGATGTAAGAGTCAAAGTCATGAAATTACTAGAAAAATTATGAGACTACTTTTACACACTGCATCAGTGACTTGTTACTATGAGAAAACCTCTAACAAAATAGCAAGAAAAGGTTTACTTTGGCTTACAGTTAAAGGGAAAGTTTCTTAGAAGGGACATTATCCCAGCAAGAGCTTGAGACAGCTAGTCACATTACAGACAGAGGACAAAGAGACATAAATGCTGATGCCCAACATTTTCTCCTCTTTTGTAATTTGTTTCTTCACTCTGATAATTGTTTTCTTTGCAATATAGATATTTTTATTTGGATATAGCTCAGTTTGTCTATTTTTGTCTCTAGCCTTTTTCTTGTTCAGGCTAGGAATAAGTTAAGGGAATAAGTTAAAATGCCACCCATTTTAAGGATGGGTCTTCTTACATCATCTAACTAATCTAGTCAATCCTTTTCACACAAGCCCTGAGATTTGCTTCTCAGGTAGAACTAAGACACATGAAGTTGACAGTCTACATCAACTTTAATATGAGCAAGTTTTTCTTTACATGATACCTCCTAAAACATGGGCCAAAAATAGACAAATTAAACTATATCCAAATAAAAACTGTATTGCAAAGAAAACAAATAGCAGAATGAAGATATTAAATATAGTATAAGAAAATTGTCTACAGAGTATTTATCCAGAAAATAATATCCAGATTACATTTGCATTATCCATTCATCAGTTGATGGACATGAAAAGATGGTTTTACAAAGTATATACAAAATATATGAATACTTATACAAAATGGAATTTTATCCACCTACCAAGAAAAAATATATTTTCAGATAAATGAATGTAAGCATTCTGAATGAAGGTAACCCAGACTCCAAAAGACAAATGATACATGTCTTCTCTCATATATAGATGTTAGATTTGAATACAACCTGCTGAGTCCACTTACTGATGTTTGTATGTATACAGCTTCAGAGCTAGCTACTTGCTGTTGAATAAACAATAGGCTCATCACTGGAGAACACTAATTTTCCATCTTAAAGCCATGGTTGTTAATTGCCTATAATTCTTCATCTAGGGATGGGGCCTTGTGAGATTTCCCTAATTCTGTTGAAGATATACAAAGAAGAAAAACTCCCTTCCACTGTGGGGATATAAATTAGTATACACTGTATAAATATCATTATAATTATTCCTTAAAATCAGAGGCACCTACACCCATATTCTTATGGCATCATAATATGCAGTATCCAAAATATGGAGTTAATGTGGGTGTCCATTAATAGATTAATGAACAAAGTGTGGAATATAAACACACAAGACAATTATTCAGTAACAAAGAACATAATTTCTGTCATTTGAAGCAAAACTAATAAACCTTGCAGAGCTTTAGATAAATGAAGTAATCTAACAATCTACACACACACACACACACACACACACACACACACACAAATGCACAATACATACATACACTAAGTAATATATTAATTTATCTATACACACATACATACAAACATACATGTATTAACCCATATACATACTACTACTACTACTAGATGTTTTGTTTCAGTGAGTAGAATCTCGGAAAACTCCAACTGAATTTAGAAAAATTAATTCTATATTTAGTGAAGAACAAGGATAGAGTAGATGAAAGAAGTTTGGTAATAGACAATAAACAGTTCTTTAAAAGGAACAGCTTGTAGTATTCTATAGCATGGTATATTGATTAAAGTATTTTTATTAAGAGATAGAAGAAAAGAGCCTCAAGTCTCTAAACATAAAAACAAATAAGATGGGATGCTAGTTCCCCTAAATTGGTCATCAATGACCTTGTATACATGTTAAAGTATCAAACTGTGCCCGATATATTTGTTACTCTCTAATCATTTTTATTTAAATATTGT
>JADRCD010029720.1:0-11869 GCA_019843815.1 Montemys delectorum
TTTCCTGAGGAACCGCCAAACTGATTTCCAGAGTGGTTCTACCAGCTTGCAATCCCACCAGCAATGAAGGAGTGTTCCTCTTTCTCCACAATCTCACCAGCATCTACTGTCACCTGAGTTTTTGATCTTAGCCATTCTGACTGGTGTGAGGTGGAATCTCAGGGTTGTTTTGATTTGGATTTCCCTGATGACTAAGGATGTTGAACATTTCTTTAGGTGCCTCTCAGCCATTCAGTATTTCTCAGTTGAGAATTCTTTGTTTAGCTCTGTATCCCATTTTAATAGGGTTATTTGGTTCAATGGAGTCTAATTTTTGAGTTGTTTGTATATATTGGATATTAGTCCTCTATTGGATATGACCCAGCTATGCCACTCCTGGGCATATACCCAGAAGATGCTCCAACATGTAATAAGAACACATGCTCCACTATGTTCATAGAAGCCTTATTTATAATAGCTAGAAGCTGGAAACAACCCAGATGTCCCTCAACAGAGGAATGGATACAGAAATTTTGGTACATCTACACAATGGAGTACAAGTCAGTAATTAAAATCAATGACTTTATGAAATTCTTAGGGAAACGGATGGATCTGGAGAATATCATCCTGAGTGACGTAACCCAATCACAAAAGAACACACATGGTATACACTCTCTGATAAGTGGACATTAGGCTAGAAGATCAGAATACACAAAGTACAAACCACAAACCACAAGAAACTCAAGAAGAAGGAAAACCAATGTGTGGATATTTTGATCCTTCTTAGAAGGGAGAACAAAATACTCATGGATGGAGTTGCAGAGACAAAGTATGGAGCGGAGACTGAAGGAAGGACAATCCAGAGACTGCCACACCTGGGAATCCTTCCCCTATTCAATCACCAAACCCAGACACTATTGTGGATGCCAGCAAGTGCTGGCTGACAGGAGCCTGATATAGCTATCTCCTGAGAGGCTCTGACAGTATCCAACTAATACAGAAGTATATGCTTACAGCCATCCATTGGACTGAGCATAGGGTCCCCAATGGAGGAGCTAGAGAAAGGACCCAAGGAGCTGAAAGGGTTTATAGCCCCTTAGGAGGAACAACAATATGAACTAACTAGTACCCTCAGAGCTCCCAGGGACTAAACCACCAACCAAAGAGTACACATGGGGGAACTAATGGCTCCAGCTGCATATGTAGCTGAGGATGGCCTCGTTGGTCATCAGTGGGGGGAGAGGCTCGTGGTCCTGTGAAAGTTCTATGTCCCAGTGTTGGGGAATGCCAGGGCCAGGAATCAGGAGAGGGTGGGTTGGTGGTTTGGTGAGTAGGGGGTGGGGGGAAGGAACAGGATTTTTTTTGGAGGGTGTACTGGCTGGTTTTGTGTGTCAACTTGACACAGGCTGGAGTTATCACAGAGAAGGGAGCTTCAGTTGGGGAAATGCCTCCATGAAGTCCAGCTATGGGGCATTTTCTCTATTAGTGATCAAGGGGGTAGGGCCCCTAGTGGGTAGTGCCATCCCTGGGCTGGAAGTCTTGGGTTCTATAAGAGAGCAGGCTGAGCAAGCCAGGAGAAGCAAGCCAGTAAGGAACATCCCTCCATGACCTCTGCATCAGCTCCTGCATCCTGACCTGCTTGAGTTCCAGTCCTGACTTCCTCTGGTGATCAACAGCCATGTGGAAGTAAGCTGTATAAACCCTTTCATCCCCAACTTGCTTCTTGGTCATGATGTTTGTGCAGAAATAAAAACTCTGACTAAGACAGAGGGGAAACTGGGAAAGCAGATATCATTCAAAATGTAAATAAAGAAAAATATCTAATAAAAAAAAGACTGAAACTTTCATAGGCCACTTGAGGGCAGGGTTCATACAAGGAAGTCAGCAATAGAAAGGAAAGAATATAATAGATATGTGGAGAAATGCATGGTTTTGTATGTAGGGTACAGAATGTGTACTCTACTAACCAGATCTTAAACCAGTATAGTTTCTAACTGCAGTCTAATTTCTTATCTTAATACCCACAGATAAGTATACCTCTATACCTCTAACCCCTCATCAAAGAAGCTTCTTTTTGTATCAGTCAGTTTTTGGTACAGAAAGCATAACTCACCAAAATGCAAATAAGAATTGGCTATGGGGTGCCTAGTACCAACTGATACATCTTCTACAGCACAACTCCTAAGGCTTAGGAACATCACAAAAGTAAAAGGTAGAAATATTACAAGGGCCAGAGGACCAGTATGTCTACTCCAACTTTGTATCCTCTGTGTATTAAGGAAAACTTCTCTCACAAAATCTGACAAAACATCTGCCTAACAAAAACCTGAAAAATGGCATCACCAGTTAACATGTCAATGTGCATGATTAAAATTTCACAAAGCCCCACAGTCAATTAACGGCTGCTGAGAGAGGAGGAATCAATCTTTTCTTAGTATTTAATTGTTTATCCCTACCATGTGGCAAGCCTTTAAAATGTATACGCATGAGCAAAACTAAATATACTCAGGAGGTTGTATTTATATGTTTATGCGTATGTGTATGTGTAACAATAATAAAGGAAAAAATCACTGAACCCTGTAGTTATATACCTAATAATAATAATAATCTATCCCATTTACTTGGATGTATGGCCGTAATCAAAACTTGCCAATCTGTCTTTCTTAAATCAGAATCTCCTTTCAGTAATCTACTAATTCATTCCTCCAATAATAGCAACGCATCTTCCTCACTGCATGTTTGTTTGGTATTGTGTACTCGGTATCCCATTTTGTTTCATGTCATCATTTCAATTCTCTTTACACCGAGATTTTTAAAAAATATTCTCAATGAACTGTAACAATGGGAAAATGTCATTATATTTTTATTCTCTGCACAATAAACAACACATAATAAAATAATAATAATAATGATAATAATAATAACAACGATGTGTCAAGTTGATTTCATTGATCATTGATCAAATAATGGCTAATATGATAAACAAAATAAATCACTGGTGGAAAAGGCAGAAGGGGGACTAATTAGGGAACTTCCATACCCTTCTTTTGATTTTCTGTGAACTTAAGGTTTCTATAATATGGATAAAATTTTAAATTGCTGCAATTTTATTGAGAGTGGGATAAATCTACAGTCAATGGAATGTCAACATTTTGGCAGGGGCAAGTATCCTTATTTTCTGTTGCCTTTCCTATCCCTCCTTCTAGTTTCTATGGGATCTGGTTGTGCTGAACTAGATTCCTATAAGTCTCTGCAATGCCCATATTGTACATTTTCAAAACATATTTTCCATTTGAATCCAAACGTGTTGCTTTCTTGCAACACTTTGTCTCTAATGAGTATTATTATTGAGTCCATTAGACATTATACAATTTAAAGAAATATTTAAATGCATATGCTTGAAGAAATTGTCATCAGTTATACAAGAGAAAGACATTTGGGCAAAAGAAACTCAAGATCAAATTATTATTTGTTTATGGATATATTCATTCCTCTGCCTGATTCAGAATATCTGACTCATAAAGCAAACTGTATTTTTCAGGCACTATCAAATGTCTCCAGAGATGAATGGTCATATAGTACACTTCAATTGGAAAAACTTGAAAATGCAAATAAATAAACAAAATTTAAATAGTTACAAAGTTAAGCAACCAAAATTTATCATTTGTGCAAATATATTCAGTTTCTGGAGTGATGTTAAAATATTCAAATGGAGTGAAATCTGCATTTGCCGTGAAGCAATGAACCTACACCACTGCCAGGAATCTTCGAAGTAAACTGGCATCTTCCAAGATGCTGCTGAAACAGAACTATGTGACCTGATTCGGTGAACACTCATAGAAGATGAAAAGAGACCAGGGTGGCAAGAAGACACTGGAAGTCTTTGAAATAACTGAGGCTCAAGTGTAGTAACATATTTAAGCTTGCAATCTTGCCCACCATAATAATGAAGAGGGGAGAGAATCAGTAGATGAGTTAGCCAAGGCCTCTAAGAGAATGGAGTGAAACAAGCAAAGAAAATAATTGTCACCAAATGCCACAGGCCTAGAACTAGACTGTTTAGAATGAGTATCTACAAATGAAGCATGGTTTCTGCCCTCAGGAGGCTCCTGATCTTTTTTATGCTAAAAGTAAAATAGCCTCAGAGCAAATGTTCAAATCAGTATGGGTCTCAGGTTGGATCACTAGGTCAGGTCTCAACAAATTACATTCTATGAAGATAAACATTTCCATTACAGACAACAGTAAAAAAGTATGTTGTCTCCTTAAATCAGTTGTGTGTAATCATTAACTGAGTAACCTTAGACAAGCCACTTAAACCATGCCATCTGTTTCCCTGAGGAGAAAATGTAGAAAGCATGCTGCTTATGCTAAGCTCCTGATAGAGTCCTGGGTCTTTTTGCTGGCACAGCATGCAAGGACACTGCCTGCTGGAGTGGGCTTTCAGTAAACTCTCTCTGCCTATCTATTATAAACAAGGTGTCATGCACCCAGGGCTCTTTTTGGACAACATTTCTCAGAAGAAGGAACCCTTAAAACTCTAAGAATGAGAACCTAACAATAGACACTACCAAGGTCATGTGTTCTCCAGTTATTCCATTTCCTTCCCTCACCACCTGCAAATTCAGCCACTCAGGGACCTTCTCAAATCTCTCTCCATAATGCTTTTCACATCTGCATCCTCCTCATCGGTTCTGTTCGCTGTGCTCTCAGTATCTTCCTATTGAAAGCCATCATTAACTCACATCTGAACTCTATTATGACCTCCTCACCAGGCCTCCTCTCTCCAGTATCTCCTCCCACTAATCTATTCTGCACACAGCTGCCAGATTCTTCTTCCAAAAATGCCATTTTCACCATGTCTCTCCCCATTTCCTAGAGCATGCATTTAAAATGCCCTTGCTAGATGGAGCCGAAAAAGCAAAAGCCAGAGTATAGTTCTAACTTCATTTTTTTTGTACAATATCCAGGTTTAGCCAAGCCTATTCAATGTTCTCAAGTTTGTCTTATATTTCTTCCTAAAAATTTTGTTCACAGTTTTCCTCGATTATAAGCACTGTCCTCCGATCTCTTTTTTGAACACACAAATTCTAAATTCCATCTCCTTCTAAAAGCTATCCCTGATTGCTCTAACCAACTTTGAGTGTTTGATCTTCTGACTTCACACTACTCTGTTCCCATTGATTTAAATCTGTCCTGAGCGTTTTCCTCCATTCTCTCAGCAGAACAGGTGATAAGATATGAAATGGAAAAAGACAGTAGGGGGTAAGTGCTGCAGAAACCAAGAGACCCACTAGAAGGTTATTATGCTCTTACAAGCAAGAGATAATGAGGCCTGGAAAATATTCAGACCTTGGGAATCCAAAAGAATTAATGGATGAGATACATTACATAGAATGCATCAACAGGACTGGGTGATTGACGAGATAGGGGAGTCAGAAACATGAATAACAAATGAGTGGGAAGTTTTGAGACTGAATCATACTATTAAAATGAAAAGGTGGCATCAAATTGGATTGGTAAAAAGGGTGACAGGTTTGTTCTTAGACTAACTGAGCTCATAATAGGAGAGAGCAGGCAGTTACAGACAAAAGAAGTTTGTAAAATCATCAGAGCTGGTGATACAGGCTGAGAGCTCTTACACTTACTCCCTGGAGCCGTGACTATAAATGCATATACAAAGGAAAAGAAGGAACTGGCCTAGTGGTATGGATCTGGAATCTGTGCTACTTGAAAGGCTGAGGCAGGAGGGTTACAATTTCAAGGGCCGACTGCAGAAGGAGTTCAAGGAAAGATTGGACAACTTGGGGAGATCCTGTTTAAAACTTTAAGAGACCAAAGAGTGTTAAACATGTAGGCCAGTAGTAGAATACTTGCCTATCATGTGTGAAGCCCTGGATCCAATGTAGGGGTATAGAGGAGAATAAGAGGGAAGAAGAAAAGGGGGCAGAGTTAGATTGGATGAAGGAAATCAGAGAGAAGAAAGAGAGGGTAAGAGGAAGAGAAGGAGGATGAAAGAGTGGAAACATGAAGTGAGGAAGATCAGGGAAGTGAGGTGAAAGACAGGGCGAGCACAGGGTGGGAGGTGTGGGGAACAAGATGTGAAAGATATCTTGCTACCATATCTGTCACCTCACTGATAGCCAGGGTTGATTCTTAGTTCATGGATCTTGTTGGCTAGGGCATTATCTCCTTCCTCCTCATTGCTCCATATGCATCCTTCCTGAAGTTGCTGCCTTTGTTAAAGAGAACAAGACTGATTCATTTAAAACTACTCAAAAGGAGATGAGAGGTATAAGTATTCCCTTAGTAAGACAAGGTATTTTGCCTTCCCAGAAGCCTTTGTGCTTCCCACCTGTCCACTTTTCTGAATGTTCTTACAGAAAAGTGTGACTTTGGGCTGGTGAGATGGCTCAGCAGGTAAGAGCACTGACTGCTCTTCCAAAGGTCCTGAGTTCAAATCCCAGCAACTACATGGTGGCTCACAACTGTCCATAATGAGACCTGGTGCACTTTTCTAGAGACAGCTACAGCATACTTACATATAATAATAAATAAATCTTTGGCCTAGAGTGAGCAAGACCAGAGCTAGCAGAGGTCCTGAGTTCAATTCCCAGAAACTACATGATGGCTTCCAACCATCTGTACAGCTACAGTGTACTCATATATACATAAAATAAATAAATAAATCTTTTTTATTAGGTATTTTCTTTATTTACATGTCAATTTCTCCTTTTTAAGTTCCCCTCCAAGAAACAAACAAGCAAACAAACAAAAACAACAAGAACAAACTTCTGTTGCCTCCCCCTTCCCCATGCCTGCCATCCCACCCTCTCCCACTCATTGGCCCTGGCATTTCCCTACACTGTTTTTTTTTTTTTTTTTAAATAAAGAAACCTTGTCTTTTTTTTTTAAAGATTTATTTATTTATTTATTGTATGTAAGTACACTGTAGCTATCTACAAACCAGAAGAAGGTGTCAGATCTCATTATGGATGGTTGTGAGCCACCATGTGGTTGCTGGGATTTGAACTCAGGACCTTTGGAAGAGCAATCAGTGCTCTTAACCACTGAGCCATCTCTCTAGCCCTAATAAATCTTAAAAAAAGAAAAGAAAAGAAAAAAAGAGAACACAGTCTTTGTTCAGGGGTATGGGAATAGGTACATTCCCCTGCTAAAACCTCCAGCTAAAAGAACAAGAGATCCACGGGAGGATCAAAAGAAAGGAGTAGGAAAGTACTGTAAGCAGAGACCTTGAACGCAGAGCAAACAAAACCTCAACAATTCTGATTCTTGTCATTTGAGAGTAAATAACAATTTTTTAGGATGCCAGTTTTAGGAACCAATCCTGTCTTCCTAGGATGCAGGGCGTTCTGAGAGATAGGGAAATAGAAGCAATGTGTATGGTGATCTCCTTCTAGGAAGTAAAACCAAAATGATACAGAGGGAAATGAAGGGATGACCCTGTGATAAGAATGTTTGCTGCACAGTCATGAGGATCAGAGTTCTCACCCCAGCACACATACAATGAGCCAAATGCCTCATGTGAGCCAGTTGCTCCAGCTCTAAGGAAAGGGGAGAAAGGAGGATTGCCTCTGCTTGAGGTCTTTGCAGGCTAGTTTAAAATATGGGCCACCGGTCTACAAAAATGGACTGCCTCAAAGGAACATACACAAAGTAATAGAGGAGGACACCCAACAACCTCTTTAACTTATGCATGAATACACAGACACACCAACTCATGTACGCTTGTACATATACACACAGAAGAAAAAAATTTAAAAAGGAAACAGAAACTGCAGAGTGCTGAGGGCCATGTGGGAGGAAGGACAAATGGCTTTAGAACTCATGGCATGCAGCCCATGGGTTACCACAGTCATGTGGCTGAGCCTCAGTGTGGCATGGCCCTGAGGACTATGTGTCCTGAGGACTTCATGCAGCTATGGAGCTTTGTTCTGCTTGCTGCCCTCACATCCCTCTTAATCTAAGAGTTACATGAAAACTGTATGGGGGCTTCCAGCCCTTCACTAGACAGTAGCTCTGGCATTCACACTATTAATGTATGATCTCTTTCAGGCATTGCTGCTGGAGAAGATCATGATTCTAGCACCACCCTAGAGAAGAACTTAGAGATGTAGATTGCCAGTAATGACTCCCACCCTTAGGAAACATTTGGAAAAACAAAGTTGTTAGTAAAGCTACTAGGTTGAGACGTTTTTACTATTGGCTCTGACGTAAAAAAAATATCTTAGGGAACAATATGAAGCTTAGAAAGGCACACTCTTATTACTTAAGCTAAGGACCCTTTATGTTCAGGGAACAAGAACAATGGCAGCACTGACTGATGTGACTCTCACAGGATCGATTTCTTACACCCATTTTTGCCCTCAGCTTCCTGATATGATTTATTAGGAATTTGCTGGTGAGTAGATATGCATTTGAGGGTTTAAGGTGGATATGACTAATTTTTATATAAAAGTTTAGATTTGTGATTCTTTTAAGCTTCCTACAAGATTACTTTTAAAATTAAATAATACAACAATTACTTATTTCTTTGTTACTGCAAACTGCTGACTGCCAGTAAAAGAAACTGGCTGAGCAAACAACATTGCTTGCTTACACTTTGTTAATCTACAACAAGTTGCATGGTTTTGAATGTATGTGGGTTTTTTAGAATAATTTGTTTTCTTCACCTGTACTAGGTAATGTTATTTCTTGTAAAGGTACTAGAAAACACATTGTTCTTTTATAATCATTTACTAGAAGTAAACTAAAACATAATCACACTATAACTGTATACTGCTTGAAAGATTTTTCTGGGATATATAAGCTATGGAAGAAAGAATAAAGTATGGTATGGTTGGTATGGTGTGGGATGGGATAGGATGGGATGGGATGGGATGGGATGGGATGGGATGGGATGGGATGGGATGGGATGGGTGGCTGTAACATTGTCTCTCCCATTCATTAACTATGTGTGTTTGTGTAAAGTTTGTGTGAATGGGGTTTGGAACATTGTTCCTTCCATCAACCAATTGTGTGTATTTATGTATGAATGTGTGGAATACTTGGAGCCTGCTTGTTGGAGCTTTGCTTTGACCATTCTATGTGCATGTCTGTCTGTAGGACTGTATGCATATATGTATGTGTGTATGTATATATGAATGTACATCTGTGTATATCAAGTTATTGGACTCTGCCCAATTCAATGTGTTTAATTTGTGTGTGTGTGTGTGTGTGTGTGTGTGTGTGTGTATGTGTGTGTGTGTCCTTCTCTTTCTCTCCAGTCCTAAGCAGTTCATGGTTTTTCCATTGGCCACAGAGTGCCAGCTCCAGTTTATTTAGCTTTGTTCCCTGATAAAAGTCTGCTGAGCAACTTCTCTAATCACTGACTGCCTTTGGCAGCAGCCCCTGTAGATATCTGGATCCACCCCAGTAAGCAGCTCTAAGCACTGACCCCTAGTGGCTACCTGCCTCAGTTTACCCACCACATGAATGCCAAAGTCAGTCATTGGCAACAGAGCATGGAAGAATAAAATAAGAATCTTATGTAAATTAGCTCTACTGTGTCATATTCTGACATTAGAGAGTTGTATCATTGAGTGACTAAGAAAAGAGAAACTAATGTCATCCTCCTTGAGCCTATATTCCAGGCCACATTGAACCTGTTAAAAATTTATGTAATGTTCCCCTAAGTCCTTTCCCATGTGATGCTTTCTGTGCTTTTCAAGGAAAGAGAGGGCAAACCATTTTGTTGGGGATACACATGACCAGGGACAGATGGATTCACAAGAGAGCCTTTAGTAGGAACAGATTTTGACACACACACACCACAGATAGAATAGGAACAGTGGAAGAAACAGAGAGTAAAGTAGACAATTCCAATCTGAACTCACTCTTGGTTAAATGAGACAAATGGAAAGTGCTCTGATTTCTTTCCTTAATACAACCCTGAGACATTATTGATGATTCTGAGTATGTCATTAATGCAGTCAAACCAAAGCAAATGGTTTAATCTGTTTTATTCTGCTGTAACAGGTATCACAGACTGCAATTTATACCAAACAGTTCTGGAGTCTAAGAAATCCAAGATCATGTAGCAACCAGGTCTTCTTTTCTGTGTCATTCTATGACAGAATGTCAGAGATATATACCCATAGGCAAAAAGTGGGCCAAATATGTCCTTGTATAAAATAATCAACTAACAAGATTGATCCATTCATTTCTTAATGATCCTACCTTTGTCGGTGCAATTAAATCCATTGTGAGGCTTGTGACAGGGACAAATAGTGAAACCACTCTACCAGTTCTATTCGTGATAGTCATGAATTTGGAAGATTTCTGTCTAGACTTTTCAGTGCTCTTGAAGACAGCACATGTAAAGTGTATTTTAATAAATTTGTGTCTAATCTCCAACATATATAATGGTTTAATGAATGATATAGCACATAAAATGTGTCATTTAATTTGATTAGAGAATCTAGTATATAACAAAAGTAGTTTATACTATGCTGTGGCTCCATAATGCACTATCTAATAATAAAAATGGTTCATGCTACTTTTATGGCCCATAGAATATATTCAGTGAACTATATATAGGAAGAGAGTCGACCAAGTGAAAATTCTATCTGTACAAGATAAATTGTTGATACTTGCAATAAGAACTATGCACCTAAAAAGCAATTTTGTGAGGGTATTTTTTTATGTAGAAATATTCTTCCTTGTCCACTATATGTGTAGATTTTTAAAATCTCTTCTACATTGTGATACAATCTCTCTCTCCTTCTCTCTCTCTCCTTTCTGTAATAAAATATGAATTAGTCATATCACAATTAAAAGAACTCTTATGTCATGACTTGAATGTTCCTCAAAAGAGAAAAAAGAATAAAAGCAATACTGCATGACCCAGCTATACCAATAATGGCTACATACCTATGAAATCCATGTCAGGATCCCACAGATATACTTGCATATCCACCCTTTTTATTCCTACACTCTTCATAATAGAAGGTAGGACTCAGCTAGATGTCCACTCCCAAATGAATTCTACACAACAAACTTGTATTCCCTTACAAAAAGGAAATTACATCATTTCCAGGAAAATAGAGGTCATAGTTTTAAAGAAATAATCCAGTCTTACAAAGGTTACTATCATATATTTTATTTTGTTTGTGGTACTTATAGGAGAAAACACATGAATGAGAAAGTGAGACTATTGAGGGTTATGGAAAGGAAAGGGAATTATGGAGAGGGACATGAAAAGAAGATAGTGGAAGAAATCTGATCAGAATGCTATGCTTCTTTATCTCTTCAGATCCTATAAATGCTTTACTTTTTAAAAAAAATTAGATGAAAAGAAAGTAGCAAGTTGTATGAAGACAAAAGTCATATTGGTAATTTCACTGAAACAACTTCTGAAGGACAAAGTCCTCAGTGCAAGTTACTTCAATCTCTTAAATCATCTATATTTTTTTCAATTATCACAGACATTGTTCACTAAGAGTCCAGAGACTTGGGGTTCTATATCTATATCTATATCTATATCTATCTATCTATTTATCTATCTATCTATCTATCTATCTATCTATCTATCTATCTATTTAACAAGAAAGTTGCTCAGGGCCACTGTAGGAATTCTCATTATTATGAAAAAACTTACTTATACATATTTAGCCTTCCATCAAGACAGAAAGTAGGCATAATTTAGAATGGTTTTATAGCAACTTTAGCATATAGAGTACACTTGGGAATGCTGATACATAGTTGAACTAATCCCTTCAAAAATTGTATTTGCCACTTAGGAGCACCCCTGAAAACACAGTGATCTCATCTCTTTTTCCAAAATCACAAAACATTCAGGTTATCTGATTCTTGCTGTTTTATCGTATTA
>JADRCD010029729.1:0-10432 GCA_019843815.1 Montemys delectorum
AACTCACTCTGTAAACCAAGCTGGCCTCGAACTCAGAAATTCACCTGCCTCTGCCTCCCAAGTGCTGGGATTAAAGGCGTGCGCCATCACCACCTGGGGAAAGTAATCTTTCAACAAACCCACACAAACCTAATTCCATCTCTTATAACAAAAACAACAGGAAGTAACAATTACTTTTTCTTAATATCTTAATATGAAAATTAATATTACCAACATATCCTAATTGATTGAAATTCAAAAATAGGAGGAATTAGAAATGTGTTGGTTGTCATCCAATGGTCTCTCTAATTTGGTAATTGGAGAAATAGGTCCAATATTGTACAATTCATATACACTTTTAGCTTGTTTGTATGTGACAGTGTCTTGCCGTCTATAACATAATGGTCTTGAAATCTTGCTGAACTACAATGCCTAAAAATTGTTCTTATTTTGGGCTTGTACCACAATAAGAGCCAAGATTTTAAGTTCTACTAAATACAAAACAAACAAACAAAAAGACTTTATATATTTATGTTCATTTAAGAAAATACTAGTAGTGATGTATTATTTTAAAATATGCAGTTAATATGTTTGGAGTTATTTAAAATTTATATTGAGAAAAACATGTATTTTCAGTATTGCTGTAGACAAGCATTTACATAAATCTGTTAAATTGATTGTTGTTTCATATCAAACAACTTTTATAATACTAATTTTTATTGTTATAATATTTTATAAATTTTAAATATGACAAAAAAGATATTATAGTTATTGAAGTGGGGGTCTCTGGGAGGATCTGGGTACAAAAGGGAAACAAGAATGTGATTTAATTCTATTTACTTAAAATATGTTTTTAAATGTTAACAAATTCAGATAAATTGAAATCATCTATCTTTTCTCATCATAATGTAATAAAACTTAAATCAATAAAAAAATGTTAGGATGAAACCAATTACTTCCTAGGGTAACCTAAAAGATTATTTTAATTTTATTTATTTATTTATTTTTGTTTGTTTTTGAGACAGAGTCTCTCTACATAGCCTTAGCTGTCCTGGAACTCACTATGTAGACAAAGTTGGCCTCAAACTTATAGAGATCCTTCTACTTCTGCCTCCCAAGTGGTAGGATCAAAGGTGTGTACCACTCCACCTGAATTTTAAGATTAATTTTAAATTGGGAGAAAAGCTGAGGGTATATTCATTGTTTGCATTGTTTCCTAGAAGGTGCAATGTCCTGGGGTCAATCCCTATTACCACTAAAAGTACCCAAATAAGCAAACAACCCCAAAGCAAATCTGGGCATGGTAGTAAATCTGTAATCCAAGTACTTGAGAAGCTGAAGCAGGAGGACTGGTGTAAATTTGAGGCCAGCCTAGGCTACATAAAGAATGTTTGGTAGCCTTCTTGTCTCATGAAACAAGAAAGTAAAAGACAAAAAAAAAAAAAAAAAAAAAAACCAAAAACAAACAAAAAACCCCAAAACTAAAACCAAAACTACCCGAGAGGGAATTGAACATACATGCTGGTATACATAACCCTGAGATAAAAATTTCAGGAGGGCTAAACCAGAAACTACTCATAATGCTTTTCTATAGGGGATTGAGATGGCTACTCTCCAGGCAGCAAGTGCTTTTACCTGCTGAGTCACCTCACTGCCTCTTTTCCACTTCTTTCCCACTTTCTTTCTTTTTTTCTTTTTGGTTTTTCGAGACAGGGTTTCTCTGCACAGCCCTGGCTGTCCTAGAACTCACTCTGTAGACCAGGCTGGCCTCGAACTCAGAAATCTACCTGCCTCTACCTCCCAAGTGCTGGGATTAAAGGCGTGTGCCACCACAGCCTGGCTCCATTTTCTTTTAAATTAATTTTTGTAAAGGGTCTCACTGATGGTCAAGTTAGTCTTTATGCCCTGAACTGAGGGGACCCTTTCACCTTAGTCACTTGAGAAGCTAGCAGGTATGTACCGCCACACCCAGCCAATTCAGTGCCCTTTAAGTACAACACTGTTACCATATTCCCTTGTGGCATATATCCTAAGGACAAAAATAATTGGCTTTCTTTTTAGCATATTTAATGTGGATAATGTAGATGAGGTGAGTGTGAAGCTATTTTGGGTCTAGGCTAAGATAACATTTTCTTTATCTGGTAAAGAAAATGAGTAAATATATCAATGTTGTCAGAAACTAGAATTCTCACTGTGGTATGAGGGAAGGTGTCAGCATGAACTTGTGACTTCTTAAAATATATGGGTATATATATTTCTAAGGTTTATCTACTAAAGGGTCTAGAAACAGTGATACTTCATTTATAGTGATGTATCCATAGATCTTGGTTTCTAAATAACCATTCAACAAACAAACAAATACTATTCTCCAGTAAAAGTCTAATCCTTAGTCATGGGCAAAAAAATATACAAAGTGGGCCTAGAGTATCTTGTGGTGCTAGAAAAAAGCATGTTATAATAGGGAGAAGGCCATTAGACATGAAAGAAATCACAAGTTCACCCAGCGGTGCTGGCACAGGCCTTAAATTGCAGCACTTTGGGAAGCAGAGGTGGGTCTCTGTGAGTTCAAGGCTAGCCTGGTCTACAGATGTGACCTGGAGTTCCAGGATAGCCAAGGCTACACAGAGAAACTCAGTGTCAAAACAAACAAACAAACAGAAACTTCTCTCATTAATTTGATCCCTGTCAATATCCAATTCAATGAGCTTCACCATAAATGCTGAGCTTGTCAGTCTGGTCCAGCTCCTACAATACTTCTGTTTTTGAGAGGCCACTTGAATTGGGTCCTTTATTCATGCTATCTCCTAGTGTGATTGTATTCACATCACATACCTAGGTCCAGGGCCCCAATCTGAGAGTCAGGCAGTGGCTCTCAGGACTTGTATTTGACAGGGGGCAGTAAGTAGATTAGTGCCACTTCTAGGGTTTTACATGTGGCTCAACAGGACACAGTGTCTATGGCAAATATTCCTATCCCTGATGTTCCATCCTTGATGAGGACCCTTAGAGTTTAAAGCCTGCTGGTGTATAGGGAGCCATACCAAATTCAAGGCAAATGCAGTATCTGAATCCTATGGTCACTCTATTTTCAGTAGCCTCCTCTTATGGCCCCCTTTCCTATTTCTCATCCCAGCAGCAGTATTTGTTGCCTCTTGTGTTCCTCTTATCTGCTACCTTGTTCTGACAGAGCTCCTCAAGGCTTAACATCACTTATTTGTTGCCATTCAGTTGTACAAGGTAGACTCCTTGGCCTACCATACAGTGGGAACAACCTCCATCTTGTCCCTGCAGTGGCAACGTTGATGGGCTCTTCCATGTAGATGCTTGTCCTTGAGTTGCACTGGTGCCATCTCCTGCCTATGCTTCTGCCTCTGGCTCCTCTTTAAATTCCTCTGTAGTTGGTAAAGCTGACCCCTTGAGGTTGAGACCTCACCCTTCTTTTTAAGCCCTTTCTCTGGGCAGCCACCTCAATCATCCTACTAGTATCTAGGGCTCCCTGTTTACAGATAATTCCTGGGCATAGCAGTATGGTTACATGAGCTCAGGGATAACACTAGGCCTGGGTTGTGGATCACCCACTTCCCATATTTGGTAGTCAGATGAAATAAGTGCTCTGCATAGAAAAGGTTCATAAGAATTCAATATCTGACTATCAAAAGGAGCCGTCTTCTTGCTTCTCTGGGCCAGCTTTTCCATTATAGGGGCTACAATGCATCTCCATGTCCAATCTCATCTCCTCTCTGTCTCTTACCTTCCACATATACAGCCATCCTAGCCTCCCAAGGCAACCAGATATTGGACCCCTTTCAAAACCCTTTCCTACATTTGTGTGTTTTCTGTTTCAGCCATAGCCTGATTCTTCAGGAACTCTCAAGAATAGTTTCTTATTCTATAGGTAGCTACTTAGCAAAACTTGTCAATTGTCCTATTATATAAACTCATCAAAACACTGCCATCTCACCTTTGGCCAAGGTGAGCATTTTGCAGGCTTCTGGTACTCTGAATTGAGAAGCACTGGCTCAAGAGACTCAGGAACATGTCTATGGTTTGTTTCTGCTTTTAGAAACTTTGAATGTTTTTGAATGAAAGTCTCAGAAAATGCTCCTTGTCTGAGTCTTCATCCTTACCTCCTCCATTATCTCCAAGGAAGTGATGTTCTTTCTGGTGGAATGTTTCTTGTAGTTGACAATTGCCATCTGCACCCACCAGGACATCCATTTACTTTTTCTCCCTGGTACAGCTCATGTGTTCAGGATATAGACCCCAAGACTAGCCGAATAGGTGCTAATGGATAATCAACAACTTATTTTCCCATATTCCCAGCCCAAATATTACACAGGATTCAGTTCTGACCAATAAGAGATAGCATTTATTTGCTGGGGCATCTGAGACAGAGCTCTGCTACAGAAATAAAGTGCTCCTCACTGGCAGTAAATGAAAGATTTTGATGAAGCTATAGACAGCTTTGATCCTTGGAAGTGGTGGTGAGGATGAAGCAGATCCTGGAGAATTCAGAGAGAGGCAGGAAAAAAGCTGGATGTTTGGTGAAATTGTTCATCCACTGCCAGTACTCCTAGGCCTTTTCAGCTTTATAAGCCAGTAAGTTTACTGTGTTCTTAAACCAATTATTGGAAACCAAAAGCAGTCTAGCTTATTAATAGAGTTCCTTTTGGTGAAATGTCTCACATGCATCTTTAGTGTTAATTTTACAAATATGTTCCCTGACTCAAAGTGAACAAGGTCATTGGTAAGCTTATTATCTGAGCTGCCACTCTATACACATGCTCACAAGCAGGCCCCTGATGTGGTGCCCCAGGTCTTAGGAGTACCAGGGTCTATCACCTGCACATCCCCTCAGGATTTACTTTATCATTCCTGTACAAGGACTCAAGATTTGACCCACAAGGCCTATGCAGGAGGCCCCTGGGCAAGAAAGGCAAGTGTAGCCCCAACAACATTCATAGTAGAGTGGCTTTCCTGGCAAAAGTGGAGGGACAGTAGTGTCCTGCAAGTGGCTATCTTCCAGCTTGACTGCTCCCAGGGGGTCCTCCTCAAAGGAGCTACTATTTACATGAACTTTAGCACCTAGGCATAGGTACAATAAAAAGAAGAATCACTCACTGACTTCAGCATACATTTCTATCTCTTTCTCAGCACCCTGAGTTTCTTCTTAAGCATTGAAGGTGTGCAAAGTAAAAGCCCCTGTATACAGGTGGCAGAGGAAGCATCCGTTTTATATTGTGGGTGAGCACTGGGTAAGGAGACCAAGGCAGAGAGTTCTAGTTGTGACACTGCTTTTCTGAGTCACCTGTTGTCCCTCATGGGTGAGAGCTACTTCCAGAAGGAGCCAAGCAAATAGGGTGCTCCTGAGAAGAGCTATGTTATAAAGGCTGAGGATACTCCACCCAGTGGCCCATCCTTGGCTATCACTTCACCTTTGCTTACTGAACACAAGGTGGAACTGCAGGTGATGAGAGCAGAGATTCCCACCTTGAACTGATAAAGGGGGAAGGAAACTTATTCAGGTCAGAGGAGTGGCTAACATGAACAGACTCACTTTGGTTGGGGACCAAAGTGGCATAGAAACTTGACTCAAGTCATAGAATGGAGCTGGGGTATCTTTCTGATCCTCCAGCCCCTAACCTGCTTGTCATTCAAGAGCACACTAGCTACAGCAGTGGAGGAGCCCTGGATAGCTACCACTTGGCTTCCTATAGTGATTTGCCAAGGGACACACTAGAGGGCAGGTGACAGGGACTAGTGGCTTCCTGAGGGAGTCTTTGCGGGTATATGCTGAGTGGGCTAAATGGGAATGCTAAGGCCCATCTCTCAAAACAGCACACTCTTTCTCCTACAGAGGCACTTCTATAGGCTGGCTAGACTTGGACCCTGTCTGTCCCAAGCCATTGCTAGGTGTCTCTACAGTACAGCCTCAACTTTGCTGTGGAAGGCAGAAGAGAACTCAGGCCATGTACTTCGAGTACTTAGCACCTAGCAAGAGCTGGATACATACCAGCTATTATTATCACTATGAGCCAAACTGCGACATGAGAACACATTTAATGCAACATGCAGCTGTGGCCTAACCTGGGATTTCTCCCCACAATCCCAGAATGCTATTTACAGAACCCCTTTTCCATAGCCTCAGTTACTTCAGGATGTAGAAAGCGGCTGGCCAAACGTTCGATGTCATCCAGTGTTAGGCGGCTCAAGGACCTGTCATAATCCTGAGGAGAAAAGACCAGGTGAATTCAGGGGGTGCCAGTGGGAAAGTGTATGCTGCATTACGTAGGGGCTGGGGTAGAAGCATTAATATTGGAAGTCCAGCATTACTCTTCTCACCCTCTGTAGTTGTTCCAGGACCCTGCTGGCATCTGCTACACTGAAGTGACGGGCCAGGACTTTGGAGATCAGCTGCCAGATGGGGGTAGCTGGGGAGTCGACCAGTCTGTGGGCAGACCCTTCTTCCAGTAGCACCTTCTCCAAAGGCTTAACAACTAGGTTGAGCTTAGAATTGGGCCCAATGTTGTAATCTGACAGTCGTTTCTCATCTGCCAAAGAGAGATTGGTGTGGTTCCTTCCTCACTGGTGTGGGGGTGGCTGGGAAGCAATCCAGCCACAGACAGCCAGAGTGAAGCACTGCAGCATCTGGGTATGGGGTGGTGGGGTAGTGATGGCTCAGCTACTTTTTTGAGGTCCAGTGGCAGCCAGTGCCCTGATCCTCTACACTGGCCTGTACATCCCGACCCCCAGCTTCCTATGAAGCTCCCTGGATGACTCCTTTCCCTGGTTACCTGCTAGGGCCTTGCCCTTGAACAGCAGACGTTGCTGGCGCACAGGGACATTCAGCTTATCCGAAACCAGGTGCTTCAGTGTAGACACTAGCTCGTCCTCCGCCACCTGATCCGGCCGAGGTGGAGAGGCAAGGGCTCAGCCCGAATTCCCTGGGCGGTGAAGCCCTCGCACCCCCTCCTGAGGTCAGCTCTCCCGGCCTCCCCCACCCGCCCTCGGCCGCCAGTGGCAGGAGTGAGTGCAGGAGCCTGCGGGGTGACTTTACCTGTAGGCTGCACTCGCGGCCCTGGAGCGCCTTCACGGTCAGCTGCATGGTGTCCACCGCCCCGTCCACTATGGCCAACGCAAACACCAACGGTTCCCTGCCGCGCGCCGCCGCCCCGGGCGTGCGCCGGAACCGCCCGCCGCCGCCGGAAGCCGTGAAAGGGGCGCGCCCGCCTCGTGGCTCCCGCCTGCGCGTTCTTCAGTCCCGCCTCCGGGCCTTCGCTTCTGCCCCGGCCCGTGCCTTGGGTAGAGTCCACCACCTGGGCTTAACGGTGCGTGGACTTGGGGATGCCCCGCCCACTGGGATCGAAGTGAGGTACCTGTGAGGCCAGGCTTGCTTAGTCTGGGAGCTGTGGCTTGAAAGGAAGGACCAGAATGTCAGCTTCACGCAAGGCCCGGCCTGTGCTAATTCCCACCCTGCTGGTGGACCAACTCAGTGCAAACACGCGGTGGTGTTTCTCAGATACAGAAATGGTCCAGTCCTGTCTGCCATAGCTTGATAGCTTTCTACTTCCTTTCTAGTTTGGCTGCAAAAATATCCTGACTGAAGCTCGGAAGTAGTGGACTGAGGCCTCTGCTCTCTTTACTCCTTATAGTGCAGAGGTCTGCCCTGTTGGGTAGGGCTGTTAGAGCAAAGCCTTTGTAGATCTGAGGATACAGCCCAAAGGTACATGTCTACCACGTGCAAAACAGTGAGTGAGGAGGATACAGTGGGCTCTGTGCAGGGTCACCAAGCTTGTTTACCATTCTGGCCCATATCTGCCCGTCTTACCCCAATCCACAGGCTCCAAGGGACAGACTGGAAGGGACCCAAGCTTGCTTTTGTTTTTTTTATTGAAATATATTTCTGGGCAATACCCAACTATCAACTCAGCATGGCCTCTTTGGCACTGAAAGCTGGGGGTCGGGAGAGAGTAAAAAAATAAGCCTGGATTTGTTTGAGTGCATAGTGCATGAGAACTAAAGACCTTTGGTACACAAGAACTGTGGGAAGAGAGGAGTGTGGGGGCTGGGGGCTAGAAAACTTGATCCAGAGGGCTCAGGGAACAGGAAAAAAGCTGCTGTAGATGAACTGGCCAATAACCAAAGCCAGCATCTCGGAGGTACCACTCAGTGCCACAATGAAAGGGGCCTGAGAGGCATAGTCTGCTTGAAGGCGGCGCAGAGACAGCTGTAGCATGGCTAAGGCTAGCAGGCTGTTTTGCACCCCTACCTCAATGCTGACTGTTCGTCGCTGGGCCACTGGCAGCTTCAGGCAGATGGCCAGGCTGTAGCCCACCAAGAGGCCAACAAGAGGCACTGTGAAACCCACCAGTACAATGGGTAACCTGACTCCCACTAGGATGAAAACCCCCATGTGGTAGGCCAGGAACAGGCCACCCAGGAGAAGTACAAAGCTGAAGGGCTTGATGACCTGTAGCAGTAGCTCAGAGAACTTGGGGAGCTTAGACTTGATCACCACACCCGCTGCTATGGGGATGGCGATAAACAGCAAGGTCCCCAGTATCTTGGAGATGGGCACATGGAGTGTTTCATGGATGCTGAGAAGGTAGCTGTAGATGGCTGATGAGAGTGGCAGGAAACCAGTGGCAGCTATTGTTGAGATGAAAGTCATGGAGATGGCCAGGGTGACATCTCCTCCAAGGAGGAGACTGAAGAGGTAGCTCCCTCCACCACCAGGTGATGAGCAGGTAATGATGAGGCCCAGAGCTAAGGCCTTGGGTAGCATGAAGACTTTGGCCATCAGGAAAGCATAGAAGGGCATGACCAGAAACTGGCCCAAGAGGCCCAACAGCATGGGTTGCGGGCTCTGTAGGAGCTCCTTCAAAACTTCAAGTTCCACTTTGCACCCAAATGAACACTTGTTGACAAAGATAAGAGGCAGAAGCAGGTAGAGTATTGGGTTCTCTGAGAAGTGGCCCAAGTTGGCGTTGAGAGCAGAAGGGAGGTCTTCAGCAGGTGACACCCTGATGCAGAAATCTCTCCGTTCTTCGATCAGCAGGGGTGGGGCCTCATGGAAATCCATGAGCTGGAGGTGGAGTGGGGCCAGCCCAACCAGACCCGAGTGGATGCTCACCACAAAGCCACCTCCACTGCCCCAGGTTATGGCACTCACATTCTTAATGATGAGCACCTCTGTGTCCAGGGATATAACCTTAAGTGTGGGGCTGGGGCCTGTCCCATTGGCCTGTCCAGTGTATTGGCTAGAGATCACAATGATACCCTCACTCTTCTCAGGGAAATCAAACTCTGTCACTGAGCCATCCCCAATACTCAAATAGTGACCACTTGTGTGGCCCAGAGCAGTGCTGATGTTGGCACTGGCCATCACTTGGGCCCATGGCAGGCTGATAAACAGCAGGGCAGTTCCAAGCATGCCTACAAAACCTGTACAACAACCCTGTCCTCCCAGGCCAGGCAACTGCTGGGAGCTACCTCTGCTTTTCCTGACCACCATGGCACTTCACAAAGGATCGTGTTTTCAGGCCCCTTGTATCTTAGGGAAACACCCTTGCTTGTGCTATTGGAATGTCCTGAGAATGGTTCATGGGAAGGTCCTGGTCCTATGTTTTCTTCCTTGATAGCAGGACTTTTCCTGAAAAGAGAAGGGGTAAAGAAAGTGGCTAATGGCCGGGCAGTGGTGGCGCGCACCTTTAAACCCAGCACTTGGGAGGCAGAGACAGGTGGATTTCTGAGTTCGAGACCAGCCTGGTCTACAGAGTGAGTTCCAGGACAGCCAGGGCTGCTACACAGAGAAACCCTGTCTCGAAAAACAAAAACAAAAAACAAAAAAGTGGCTAATGAAGAAGAGAAACTGCAAGCTTAGGAACATGGG
The DNA here is from genome assembly GCA_019843815.1 of Montemys delectorum. Classification (NCBI taxonomy): domain Eukaryota; kingdom Metazoa; phylum Chordata; class Mammalia; order Rodentia; family Muridae; genus Montemys; species Montemys delectorum. Next base: position 9,872 of record JADRCD010029729.1, read on the forward strand.
GCTCTCAGACCTTTACTTCTAGTTTTGGAATAGTGCTGGCCCTTGAATGTTATTAAGCCATCTCCTCTTTGAGCACAGTTACCTCAAGCTTCTCAGCCCTCAAGAGGGGTCATCTACATATAGGAAACCCCACTCAGGTTCCTAAATTACATGTACTTTCTTACTATGATAACCTCATAGAGAAGGTCTAATACTGAGGGTTTTAGGAGAGCAATCTCTAACCCTGTCACCACTAGGCCATCCCATACTCATTTGAAGATGCAGTAATGCCACCATGGGAATGAACTAAATTGCTACCTGGAGGGGCTAAGTATGGTGGCTCACTCCTGTCATCCCAGTATTTAGGAGTTGGAGCCAAGAGAATCAGGAGTCTAAGATTATCCTTCCATTATATAGCCAGTTCCAGGGCACCCTGGGAGACTTGATAGTTCATTTCCAAACAAAGCAAATCAAATAAATGGCTTCCTTGGGGGAGACAAAGAGACTGGTCAGATGAGAACAAAGGGTGCTGATGGGGACATTGGCTTGGGCCAGATCCAGATTTTTTTTTGGGGGGGGGGG
>JADRCD010029734.1:0-21154 GCA_019843815.1 Montemys delectorum
TCCCTAGACTTTCCCCAGAATCATAAAAAGCCATTAAGTCCTACAGAATAAACTTGGATTTCAGCCTGCATAGTTTCTAGTTGTTGAATGAGCCTAGGGAATGAACTGGAGACTGAAGCTCTTTGTGGCAGTGAGACATGGATGCAGCACAGGTTAATATCAGCCTCGAAAACAAAAGGATCATCTTAACTCTCTGTCCTCCGATGATGGAACAGTCCAGATATCCTAATATCTAGTGCTTACAGACAGAGCCTTTATATGTGCTCTAACACAAATTGAATGGGAAGGATTCGTATCTTGGTTAGGTTTACTTCTAGCTGTCATGTGTGTTTTTGTATGTATCCCTAACACTATGCAATCCTTTATAGCTAGAAGATACAGACATGGATGTAAGTACTTTATTTTGCTTTGGGATATAGTGCCAGGTTGGTGAATTCTGACACTGAGCAGATCTTAATGCCAGCCCAAGGCCTACCTACACAAAGCTTTATGTATACACCCTAGTACCAAGGGGAATCAATCAGCTTCACATCTCTATTAGGCTCAGCATTACCAGTGGCTTGTTTTTGAAAATTTGGCCATGAATCCATCTCAGTAGCAGATAACTAGAAATAATGGGGGTCTTGTTTTTATCCCAAGACCATATTGCATTTCATAAATCAAAGGCTTTGGAGATGGCATAAATTTTTAGTTTAGCAAGAAGGAATTCAGTATAAAAGCTTTGGCTAATTTCTCAATAGTGATTCTCTTAAAAGACACACAGAATTCTACGTGCCCACTGACAGCCAGCTACAGTGGATGAAATATTTGTCCCTGTCTCATCTCTAGAGGAGGCATGTGGAGGCAGCATAATTTTAAAAGTATTCTTTCATGTTAAATTGAACAATAAAGCAAAAGTCAGTTTGGAGCAAATGGGCTTTTATTCCCTTCTAATGCTGAAACACTGACAATGCATGAACACTGATTATATAGCTTATAGATAAAATCTGAGCCTACTTTATCATTTAATATTGAAATAACTTAGAGTCTTAGAGAATACAAGCAAATCCTTTAGAATTTCTGGAAATACTGTTACAGGTTTCTCATACAGTACTATTATGGGATTCACATACAGAGAAATAGGACATAGAGGGTTTGAGGAAGAATCTTTATTTATGCCAACACGAGATCAGCAGATTCACACCCAAACACTATAAGCACAATGGGATGTTGTCATCTATGTATTTATCTTATATGCTAACATACATTTTTATTGGGTATTGCTTTAGAGCTTTAATAATAAGGATACATGAGTGTAATAGGGTTGCCATGACACTATGGCACTGAAGCTGCACAAATGCAATAAGACTTCACATGCATACACTGACATTGATTAGGCCACATTATTTTTCCTTTGTTTTAAAAGGGCCCTTACCACAATACAGGAACAAACAAAGCAGATTATGAATAATGTATTGAAAAAATAACCTAGTCCTTCAACATCCAGATGCCATTGTATATGATAAAGCATAGATATGTTTCAGGTCTAATATTAAGGTATTTGATTCATTTGGAATTGATTTGTGTGCAGGATGAGGGAGATATTTGACTCCTCCACATGTAGATATCCAGTTTTCCCAGAATCATTTATTAAAGATACTGTCTTTCTTGAATGTATGTTTTTGGAATTTTTCTCTAAATTCAGGTATCTGCAGGTGCATGAACTCTTATCTGTGTCCTTGATTCTATTCCATTAATAAAGATGTCTCTTCTCAGGAAGGTGTAAGAGTCCATGACTCACTGAAGAATGATACTCTGGACTCAAATAGTATGTAAACAGAAAGAGTCTTTTATTCTGCAGAAGTCCAGCATGCTAGGGTCTCCCCATTACCAAGATAGAGAAAAAGACCAAGTGAGCTCACAGGCTTGATTTAAAGCACATTGGAATTCTGGGGTAGCTAAGCTTTATTTTACTCTATCTCTATACATTCAAGAACCAATACCAGGGCAAGGAGGCTAGAAACTGTTGCTGAGAAATCCTTAGAGAGGCAGGCTTTGTCTTACTCTATCTGTAAGGATAATCCATTACTGGGATGTGGGGACTGGCTGGAAACTGCTGACCCATTATCCTTGCCCCAGGTAGTGGGGCAATTTTTGACTAGCTGCCTACAGTCTGAGTTTTTAGGCCTAATCTCCTGAACTGCCAATTTGATGCCTGTGTACTATAGCAGAGTACAGATAAAGAAAAGCTTTATCATAGCTCAGTTTTGAGCTACATTATTGATATATGTACTTACTGGTAAAATATTGAGATAATAATGTTAGGGGTAATCATACTTTCTAATTGCATTTGAGGCTCACTCCACAGGAGGAAAATCATACCTGAACCTATAAACTTAATACCTTGTCCAGGGAGGTCATGACTCTCAAGATTACAGTTCTTTCTTAAGTGGGCATGCTGCCAGTTTTTAGGAGTAATATACCCAAGAATCAAGGAGACAAAATCTTGACTGGGATTGCTTAACTGTATATAACTCCTAAAAACTCCCATACCATTTTTTTTTAATGTAAACTACCTATTAATACAATGATATTGGGCTTGGAGTAAGTGAACTCTGTTAGTTGTCCTTCCCAATGTTGCCACATTTACCAAGTTCCCTCCTCTAATTGTCTGTTCCACATTACATGACTCTTTAATTGGCATATTGTGACATGTTTCTTTACTCTGTTGGAACTATTGGAGCTAGAGTTTTAGTTTTCTCCCAAAACATTTTCTTACATTACTAACCGAAAGGAATTTAAGCTAATGTAAGGGTCTATGATTCACCAAAGAATGATATTCTAGACTCAAATAGTATACAAATGCAAAGAGTGTTTTATTCTCCAGAAGTCCAGCATGCTGGGGTCTCCCATTACTAAGATAGAGAGACAACCAAATGAACTTGCAGGCCTGATTTAAAGCATACTAGGGAATTCTCGGGTAGGTGACCTCTATGTTAATCTGTTAGGTCCATCTCTACTGTCATTCCATTGCCAGAGTTTGAGGGTTGGAAATTTACTGGGGAAGTCTGGAAACTGTTGCAGGGGAAGTAGCTGAGGAAGTCTGGAAACTGCAGCTGACCTATTGTCTTTGTCTCACACAAGATGGCAGGGCAGCTTCTGAGGCCTGGACTTTCCTGGAATTGCACATTTTGTGAAAACAGATTTAGACCTAGTCTCCCTATTGTCATTTTGAAGCCTGTCATAGAATCAGCCTAGCCTTCTCACTAAGTTGAAATGAACATTCACTTATTAATAAATTAATTTGAATCCAATCTTCTTTTGGGGGACTTTATTATATAAAGGTACCCGAAGGAACATAATAGAAACATATAAATTATATCTCTTAGACAATTTTTGTAAGCAAGAGGTCAGATAGTGAATCTTGCAATGTAGACTTACTTAAGGTATATCTGTTCCTATATTTTAAAGATAAGCAGAAGAGGAGACAGTTGGCTATCAAAAGAAAATTCTGGTTTGTAGGACAATATGGTAGCTTGAAATCCATTAGCACACTCCAGAAGATCTAGATATGGGTCAAGAAAACTTGTAGTCCAAATTTTCAGCCCAATTTTTAGTTGTAGAGGATACACAGTAGTAGAATAATGTCAGCTTCTAGGTTTTAAATTAATTGCTATCATAACAACCCTCTCCTTTGAACAATAAATTTTATATGCTTGTGGATTATCAAGGAATAGTATAGAATATGATAAGGAAGGAAAAATACATCAAGTCAATGAAGGATCAATAAGAATATAGGCTTGATACGAGTTAAGTTCCTAAGAATTTGGTTCTGATATAACTTTTAGAACAGAATCTTTTTAAAAACAGCTTTATTTATTGATATATGTGTATATATGTGTATGTGCTGTAATATTTATGTGAGAGTGTGTGAGCGGGGGTCATAAGCATGCACGTGGAAGTCAAATGACAAGATTCAAGAATAATTTCTCTCTCTTAAGTTCTAGATATCTAACTCAGGTCATCAGTCTTGAGTAGCAAGCACTTTGCCCACTGAGCCCTATCATCTAGGTGTCCCTTGCCACAGCTTATAAACTCATAAATATTCTTATTCATATCATATTATTTAAATATTCACTCAAAAGTTTTGTTGCTTCCAAAAATTCATGTACATTACTTGACAATTTATCTTTTTTTTTTTTAGATAACTTTGAACTTGAATCAAAGAAGCATGTCCCTGAATAAATTTTAGTTCTGATGGTAAGTATTTCCAGTTCAGTTTGTAAAAAGACTTTAGGAGTCTGTTTCTTTGTTGAAGGGAATTTGAAGCCATTACCTTTACCTAGATTTTCCTAGTTTTTTCAAATGCTTGCAACTTCAATTTCCACAATTATAATACATAAACACAGCTGGAGTACAAGTAGGTAATTTGTCTCTAAACATTTTTTCCTCTTTTGAATTTCTTTTTCACATTCTTATGGAAGTACATTTCTTTTGAAAAAATCACAACCTATTGCGCTAGCTGGTAAGATTTCTGTATTGTATCAGACTTATGTGATGATAGTTTTATAGAAATAATTCTCTCATGTCTCACTCTTAAGTCAATTCTTCCTACTGTGTTTTAGGTATATCCTCTATGTCTATATGAACATACAAGGACTTAAAGACTCTCATCAACATATATTTGTTTGTTCTCATCAGAACCAATAAAGTTACTTGTAAACATGGGCAATGGTTGATTTATCCTTTATTAGGAGACATTCGAACACCTTGGCAATTCCTCTGACATCTTCATCCTTTGGGACTAGAGAGAACAAATGCTTCTTATTTTGTTCTATCTATGATCAAGTACTCACAGCATTTCTAAACTAAAAGGCACAGAATTTCAAAGCTAAATGACATTTGAATATGGGAAAAAAGACAAAAGGCAGAATTTTGTATCAGAGTGGCAAGATAGAAAGGATGATTGGTAGCAAATAAACAAGTGCTCTGACCAAACAAAAATAAATAAATGTACTGGGTAAATTCTCTGAAACAAAATAAGAAGATGTGACGGTTAATCTCAGTTGCCTACTTGATAAAGTCTGGAATCACCTAGGAAGCAGACTCTGACCATACCTAAGGAGGATTGTCTTGATTGGGGAGACATCACTCCTTGGCCTGAAATCATGGATAAAAAAGAGATATCTATAAAAAAGAGAAAGTAAGCTAAGCACAAGCAAGCACCTATTCCTTTCTTCATCCTTGTTCCCAAATATAATATCAACAGCAGCTTCAAGCTACCATTTCCCCAAGTTCCCCATCACAGTAGACTTAGACCTCAAATTTTGAACTAAAATAAACACTTTCTCCATTAATTTGATATAAGTTATCACAACAACAGGAAAAAAACCAAGATCAGAAAACTATATCAAAAAGTAGACAATCACTGTGGTATACTTGATCATGTGTTCCTTAAGTTCATGGAACTGTTTTGTGACTGGAATGTGGAAGAGTTTGGTGCTTTAGGGGACGAAAAGCCCCAACATACCAAAGTAGAGCTGGTGGGTCATTTCTGTGGGGGATTAGGAGATAAGAATGTTGAGAGAAACATAGAGATTGGAGGGCAAGCTCATAAAGCTTCAGCAGAAACCAGAACTCTAACCGAAACTGGTCTAAGGGACATTCATGTAATATTTGTCTGAGAAGATACTTTCATTCTTCCATATCTCAAAATCTTGAGTGAGGTTGAAGATAAATGAACTAACTTGTTTGTCAAAGAAAATCTCAAGATAATAGCATTTGAGCTGGTAATGGCAAAGCAATAAATAGACCTAGATGATTAAACTTTCTGTAGTACATTATGACAGTAAATAAAGGATCCTGAAGATGACTGGAAATCACACCTATCAGAGGCTCCATTTTGTGAGAATTCAAAAAATTTCAAAGCATAAAGCCTTTGCTGACGGGTCTCCCTGTTACTTTGAAGCACATCTAGGGAAGTGCCATCCTAGTGTCTATATTCACATTGTTTTCAGGCAAGCAGAACATGGCAATGCTTTCCCTATACTGCTAGTTTTACAAACACAGAACATAAAAACACAAAAACAGCTGAGGCCAGTCAGTGCAAGGCAGGTTCAGAGACTTTAGACTTTTTTTTTTTTTTTTTTGTTTTTCGAAAACAGGGTTTTTCTGAATCACTGTGGCTGTCCTGGAACCCACTCTGTAGGCCAAGCTGACCTCGAATTCAGAAATCTGCCTGCCTCTGCCTCCCAAGTGCTGGGATTGAAGGTGTGTACCACTACTGCCTGGCGACTTTGGACTTTTAAAGTGTCAGTACAGCTTATCACTATGGAGAATTTTCATGTTGATCTGTATGAATTTTAGGTTATAAAATGACCATGAGCTTTGTCTTAGGGTTTTTATTGCTATGAAGAGATACCATGACCATAGCAACTCTTATAAAGGACAATATTTAATGGGGGCTGGCTTACAGATTCAGAGGTTTAGTCTGTTATCATCATGGCAGGAAACATGGCAGCATTCAGGCATACATGGTGCTGGAGGAGCTGAGACAAATGGAAGTTTATGACTTAAAGTGAAATATGTAGGTGTTAAGTAGATAAGGTGTGGAGCAGTGATTATTTAACCTCTTTTTTTTTACACTCCATATTTTATTTCCCCTCCCCCACCCACCTCTGACTGTTCCACATCCCATATCTTCTCCCCACCCCTCTTTCTCCACTTGGATGCTGCCACCTCCCACCCCACCTGACCTCTAAACTCCCTGGGGCCTCCAGTCTCTTGAGGGTTAGGTGAATCATCTCTGAATGAACACAGACCCGGAAGTTCTTTGCTGTATGTGTGCTGGGGGCCTCATATCAGCTGGTGTATGCTGTCTGTTTGGTGGTCCAGTGTTTGAGAGATCTTGGATATCCAGATTAATTGAGACTGCTGGTCCTCCTACAGGATCGCCCTTCTCCTCAGCTTCTTTCAGCCTTCCCTAATTCAACCACAGGGGTCAGCTGCTTCTGTCCATTGGTTGGGTGCAAATATCTGCATCTGACTCTTTCAGCTGCTTGCTGGGTCTTCTGGAGTGAAATCATGATTGATTCCTTTTTGTGAGCGCTCCATAGCCTCAGTAATAGTGTCAGGCCTTGGGACCTCCCCTTACGCTGGATCCCACTTGGGTCTGTCTCTGGACTTTATTTTCTGCAGGCTCCTCTCTATTGCCATCCCCGTAATTCTTTCAAACAGGAACAGTTGTGGGTCAGAGATGTGACTGTGGGATTGCAACCCTATCCCTCACTTGATGTCCTGTCTTCCTGCTGGAGGTGGGCTCTGTAAATTCCCTCTTCCTACTGATTATTATCTCAGTTTTGAACTTAAATGGGATCTGAATCTTGTGATATGTGTGTTTTTGAACATGTCTCTGTGAAATTGTCTGAAATGAGTTGCTTGAGGTAGGAAGACCTGTTCAATGTACATTGCATCACTCTCTGAGCTTGGATCTGTGTGGAAAAGAGAGAGAGTTATCTAAGAATATTCATTGATTTCTTTCCTGACTGAGGACGTAATGTGATCAACTGCTTCAAGTTCCTACTGTCTTGGCTTCTACACCATGGAAGGCAGCTAGATTTCCAATTATGAGTCAGAAATAAATATTTTCTCCTGTATATTACCTTTATCAGAACATTTTATAAAATCATCAGAAACGGAGATCAATATAAGCCCATGAACTATCAACCTCACCAAAAAAAAAAAAAGAGACATTTCCAGATACTCGGAAGAACTCACAAAGATCTAACCCAGAGAGGAACATAGACACTTGTGAATAAAGGGCTAATGCTGGTACCTAGTGCAAATCCAAGTGATGCTTCTAGTAAAAGCTCATTGTACGTTCAGGTCCCCTAACTGGGTTCCAAAACTAGCATGCAAAGCATACCTCTGACTTTACAGTTCTGAGTAAAATATGAGATCACAGGCCAGGAATACACACTCAGGTTGTGCCATATAACATGAGACAGTGCATAAGCCTTAACAAGAATGATGTGTTGTCACAGAACAGAGGAAAGTAATAAGCCACGCATTCCCCCATGTTAATTAGTGGGAACACCTGGTGTTCAGGTTTTATCAATGGGGAGAAAACTCTGACATAGGTTTTAGATGTTATTTAAGAACATTACTAACTTTTGGTTTGTTGAACCTAGCCTATATTTGTTAATATATATATTAATTATATAATATAATGATATATTACTGTAATTATGTATTAATTCTATAATATATATTAGTTAATATATATTAACTAATCTAGATGGTTTCCTGATAGTTGTAAGGACATTCATTTATATGCATCAGTAGGCAATGAATGGCAATTAATGCTAACACCGATAACTCATGATAATTTACTTTTGGACTTATACTAACTCTGCAATTACAAAGTTCTAATAAATCCCTCAATTCTATAATATCCTTATCATATGTATGGATCTACTTTTTGAAATTTTCAGCTCACAGTATCAAAGATTAACAATACAGAAACTATAAAGGTGTTAGCTAGTAAGTGTACCATTGCGTCATGACAACCTGGCTTAGATTATCACAACTTGGTACATTCACCTTCCTTTTTTTAAACCCAGCATCATAAATTGTCAAGTAAATCAAACAAACAAGCATCCTTACCTTTAAATAATGGAAAGACTAACTGTTCCAGTCATCTCCTGTAGAAAATAAATGAAAAGACCGTGATTCCAAGAAATCCTAATAGTTATGTTTACTTTTTATCAGGACTCAGGATGCCTGATGGTGTTTGGATAAAATCAAAAGGAGGATGAAAAACATGCTAATCTCATTCCTTAACTAAATATGGAATACTGTTTAACAAACAGTAAAATAATATATTGCTTTAATGATTTCTTATACTGATCTACAGACCAAGGTCAGCTGTTATATAAGTATATTCTAATATAAAAGATAAGGAAAATATCCCGAGTGATAACAGTGTCTGTGGAGGTTGAATGTTCGGCTCAGCTATCAGCCTCTTGTACTATTACTCCTTCTTTCTTCATAATAGCTGCTTTGTATATAAGTGTTTCCTTTGTGTAGAATTTTAGTTCTCCCTATCTTTTGACAGTGCTGAACCCTTCAGTAATTTTGAGTGCCTTACTATCAATACTTTCTTTCCTGATAATTGTTTTTTGAGATATAAAGAGACAAACGTGACTCTGGTAATGTTATTAAAGATTTTAGGAGCCTAGGCCATGGCAGTCTTTAAAAGTAGCCTCATTCACCTGTTCTCAATATAGCATTTTGAGACATAAATAACAGTTAAAAGCAAATAAAAAGATTTATGCAATGTGGCCTCACTAGAAAGAGAAAAATTAAAGATTGATTGATTCTCAGGTCCACTTTGGGGATGAGAATGAGGTTTAGGTTTAAATAGAGGGTAAGATATATATGTAATTATACAATTCTGAGTAAAGTGTGATTCTACATATCATTGGTTCATCATTATCTTAGCTCCAACCTGTCCTATAGGGTAGCCTGATAATGGTGTCATAAATATCTGAAATATTTTCTGAGAAAAGCCTGTCCTTTTCCCCAGCACTAGATTCTTAGAGAATTTACAATTCTTTGACACTATTGTAGCAAAAGCCTGTGAAGGAAATGCAGGAGCACAGTCCACTAAGCTGTCTGTTGATTAATCGCTAGATTTTCAAAGATGGTGGAGAGATGGGCATGTTGCAGACCCAGAGTCCAATTAAAATTCATCTTAGACTACCTTTATCTCTTCTATTAGATACTTCTAACCCATCTCTTTATCTTATCTAATAAGTCTTTGACTATCAGATGAAAACTTTTGAAATGTATCCACAGACCTAAAACCTAAGAATGCCATCAGGCCTATAAAAGAGATTTCCTTATTTTGCTGTAACAGATGCATCTGGTATTTTCACAGATGTATTTGGAAAATGTCTGATTTATGAGCCCCTTTGTTCTATTTCTATAAAAACTAAATGAAAGTGCTATGTCATTGGAACATGGAGTTTGGGGAAGCGTACATCTATATGGCCTCACAGGCCGAGCACTGTGTTCTGTGTGAACTCAGCCTGGTCCCCACTGCTGACGCTGCCTACATGATTTGCCTTCCATCGATCTTTCAGTTTACCCAAGTGGACTACTGTTTACTTATTTGTGTATTTGGATCCAAACCTTCCTCCCTTTATAGCCTCTATAACCTTGTGCCTTGTTTCTATTCAATCAAGAACCTCTCCTTAACTCTGACCCAGTTGCTTGATTCTGAAGCCATGTCTTCTGCAGACCTCTAAGAAGCTTTGTTAATTTCATACCTAAACACTCACAGTGATTTCTCCTGCCATTTGGATTGGTTTCCTGATTCTGCCCTTCAATAAGGCCTCTTTGGAAATCCTGAGTTCTACTGTGACTTCTGTCATTCTTTTATAGACATTCTGAATTGTCTACATATATACTTAGGTAGATATGTATTTATTGTTTGAAGTATAAAGTACTCTATGAGAGTTAATATTTAGTAATTAAGATTTAAATAAAATGAGGACAGTTCTATTGAGATGGATAAGTTGGGAAAGGTGTTTCCTCCCAAGTCTGAAGACAAGAATTTAATCCTTAGGACCCACATAATGGAAGGAGAAAACCAACTATTCTGACATGTACGTTGTAGCATGTGTGCATGCCCTGAAAACATACTACATACATAAATGTAATGTAAAAACTTTAAAGATTGAAATATAGTAACTTTTCATTGCCTCAACCAGCTAGCTGTCAAGGGAATTCTGGACTTCTTCGCAAGCTGAACCAAAGAAACAAATACAGTTTGTGAATTTATTGTTATTCTGACAATGTGGAAAGACACAAATTTATGTGAAAATATTTCCAGTGCTCTCGAAAGACAGTAATAACACCAAGAAATTATTTTCTTATACCAGCAAAGTATCTTAAAATTCAATTATATTCTGACACTAGAGTTAGAAGTAATTCTCAGGAGCCTACTTCTAGTTTTAGGTAATCTCTGAAAGTCCATGTTGCAGCCTGTTTCTGAATAATAAAAGGTGGCTACAAATTAAAGGTTCCCATGACCTCCATTTCAGTTTTTTATTGTTTGCTGGAGTGGATCATTGGATTCTACCAAATAAAGCATTTTATTTGCCATTCATTATTCATTATGAGATAACACTCAAGAGTAGTAAGATGAAAGAGATGTACAGAGTATGGCACTGGAAAATGGATACAGGTCATACATACCATCTCAGGGCACATGGCCATGTTCAGCACTTTGTAAATCCCTCACTTTAATTTTTATCATTTTTAATGAAATATTCATTAGATAAGCAAAATTGGTCAGATTATTGCCCATTGGCCACTCTTAATTAACCCAATCTTTAGCTTCTTTGCCCTTCCTGAAGACTGAGTAGCACTCAAAGTTCTGAACATGTAGTTAGAATTTTGACTGCCCAGACATCTAGTTTCTATTTTGAGGATCTGAGATGAGTTCCCAGTCAGGCTGAGTGTAGCAGTGTGCACCCTTAGTACCAGCGTTTGGGAGGTAGAGACAGGCAGATCTCTGAGAGTTCATGACTAGTCTAGTCTACTTAGGGAGCTCCAGACCAGCCAGGTGCATAGTCAAAGCTTGCTTCTAAACATACAAACAAACAAAATTAGTTCCTAGTCATTAATCATTCAGTAGCATACAAAAGATGCTTACCACTTTAAGATTCCTAGTCCATTAGGAACTAGAAGTCAGAAAATGGGGACAAAGTCCAAGTATGCGCTTCTAATTTTAATCACACTATCTAAATGGAAAATAAGATATTCCCACCATCTCAAAGTATTTCTCCATGACATACTGATAGGTTATCTGTCATGAGCATGTTCAGAAACATAGATGAACACATTTGCAGCTATGTACAGCTTTGGAGACTGAGATAGATATAAAGGAGTCTCTGGGGGACAGGTGATATAACAACCCAAAACTTGCTGGGATTCTGTTGGAGAAACTACAGTCAGTCTGGCTACTGCTGGCTCAGAGGTATGAGGAGAACTGAAAAGTCAAGCCCACCTATAGAATCCATTTGTTTGTGCTACAGGGAGTGTTTCATAGGCAGTGCCACTTGCATGCTCACATAAGTGTTCATTCATCCTGTATCCTCAAAATGGATAAGAACTACTTTGAAGATGAGATAAGAGAAACTCTGAGCCACTGTTTTATACAGTATAAATCAACCGAGGGCAAGGCCCTGGTCTCAACAGATACCTATTAAAACCACTTGGAGGAAGAACAGATTAACAGGCCAGTGATTTCAAGTCTATTTTTCTGGACACTGAAATGAGCTTCATACTTACATAAAAAGAACTGTTTAGGGGATGAGATGCATGCATAATTAAATATTTCTGATCTAGGTGTGGTTCTTAAATCATTGTCTTGTGGTTATGCAGTGTTCTAAAAGAAAGTGTGTTATTGTTTAAGGTAATAAAATGGTTATTAATCTTCCTATTAGGTTCAGGCGTGACCATAAACAATTGTCGTCATTTGGAGGTGGTCTGTATTTGAGACTTTGTTCTTCCTGAAACCCAGGATGACTTTAGGTTTAGGAAAGTGACTTATTTCTTTATGTTAATCTTTCAAAGGGAAAGACAGGATAGGTAGACACTTCTTGAGACATTAACATGAATATGTAAAGAGATGAACAGGTGACCCAATGAAAAGGAAACAGTCACAGAATTAACGCAGAGATGCCAGGCTTCTGTTCTGTATTTTATATTTTGTGCCCAAATGAGAAGTCAGTCTTACCTAAAGGCACTTTCTAAGTGCCTGTTTTCATTAGCATTAGAGGAAGGGCAACACCACCTGCTTTTTACTACTTCTATTCCTTCCTGTCAAAAATGCTACTGAGAATGTTTTTCATGTAGTTTAAGATGATTCTCATTCAAGCAGTAAACACTTATTTCTGATTTGCTTTACCTTAGTATCTGAGTATAGTTATGATTGGTAGAGGATGGAAAGGAATACTTGTTTAAAAACTGAGCATTCATTTAAGATGCATTGAAGATTTAACAAAGCTAGATAAAGGAGAAAAAGAAACAAAAAGAAAAAAGCTCTGATATTAGAATTTTATAGATGTTCCATATATTCTTATAAAGACCCCGTCTCTTGAGCACTGGGAACATACAAGTTCACAGAATGTTATAGGTTCCAGGTATTGTTAGTATTCCTAATGAAAAAGACATTAAAGAAGGAACAAATGCCAGAAAAGGACCAGCTTCATGTTACAACTCAGAAATAGAGGTTGATATTTGCTTTGTGAATTGAATACAGTAAAATGGATTAGCCTGAGTCACAACCCTAGTGTTGCTTTTCAAATCAATTGCACATTTCTTAATACAGCCTGCTTTTCCATGCGGGAAGCTCAGGACAAGTAGATTTCTATCTTTGATGTGCTTATTAAGCTCGATAAGCAGTCTAATGCAAACAATGGATATTTAATTGCCATATTATCACTTGACTAAATTTTAATTAAATGCTCATTTAAAGCACCTCAAATGTTATCATTCATGTTAATGTGAATTTGATTCTTTATAAATCTACTTAAACTTTCTGCTCTCCTATTTGACAAAGAAACATGGACAGTTTGAGATTTAGCATAGAAGCACATTTTCCATTACATTATAAGATATCTTATACACTGATAATATTAATCACAGTATCATTTTAACATTTATATAATACATGAAATTCTGCTCCAGGATATAATCTATTACATGTATATTGGACATACTCAAACTATATTACCATGTAATTCATGTATTCTCATTATATTTTCCAACTTCACTTACAATATCTGATTTTCTTACAATTCCTTACTTCAAACATAGAGTGTTCACATTAATTTAATTGCTATTCACTCATTCAGTCCTTGGTACCTTTTAAGAGGAAGGAATCATGTTCAAAGTTATGCAGGATATAGAAATGGACAGGTCATATTTTACAAATTCCTTACAGCATTTGATTTAGTAGAGGAAGTGTGGTGAGAATTAGAACAAAAATGGACTCAATTAGTAAAATTAAATTTTGGAAAGTTATATATTAAGTTATAGTTATATCACAAAATCAAACACACACTATGTACAATTTGATGAGTCTATACTCACATGCAAATATATATATAATATGTATATTATATATGTATATAAGTATTATACATATATTACTGCTTTTATGTTCTATTTGTTATGTGGTAAGATCACTTCCAAGGCAATATAAATATATCTCAAATAAGTGAAATCCTTATTATTTTTCATTATTTGACTAAATCTGCAATATTTGTGTCCCTGTAATTGGTTTGTCATTTAGCATAATGCCCTTTCCATTGTTCAACCATATTTAATTATGTACTAACATTACTTTTATAAGAGATTTTATTAGATTTTTTTTATTTAGTTTTATTTATATTATTTTATGTGTAGGGGTGTTTTTATCTGCGGGTATTCCTGTAAACCTGTTGCATATCTGGTGCCTATGGAGGCCAGAAGAGGGCATATTTTGGGTGCTAGGATAAGAGGTGCTTTTAAACACCGAGCCATCAATCTAGCAACATATACACCATCCTGTGTATATGTTATTTCTTTGTAATAATTGAGTAGTGTTCAATTTCTTTACTCAGTTTTCCATTGCTATGAGAAAATACCCAAGAAAATAACTTGAGGAAGAAAGGATTTATTTTACCTAATAGTTTCAGAAGTTTCATTTCATGCATGGCTGACTCTACTGTTTTTGTTCCCGTGGCAAGCAAAAATCATTACAGTGAGAAGTTAGTATCAATGCTGACCTGTTAATATCATGACAAAGTGGGACACTGAAAAAGAGTAAAAGAAAGAAACATGTGATTAGATAAACACCTCAAATGCTAATCACCAGAGATTTAGTTTATCAAAATAGGTGTCACCTTTGCTATTATTATTCAATAGTACAGCACATTATGAATTCATGAGATAGAATAATAAACCAATTAAATAAGAGCCTTCATTCAATCACCCCTTAGTGGTCTGTTGCTCCAGCCAGGGACCAAACATTCAACAGTTGGTCCTTTTTACATATAGTTTGTACCAACAACGTAACACCATTCTGTGTATATGTCATGTTTTCTTATCTATTTTCCCATAAGTTGATTATATGTGTTGGCTGTCAGAAATAAATCTGAAATGAACATAACATACATTGGCAATATTGCTTATTTTAATTTGTGCTTTCATGTATCTGTGGTGTGTGTGTGTCTGTGTGTGTGTGTGTTTTGTGTGTGTGTGTGTGTGTGTGTGTGTGTGTGTGTGGTATGTGTACTTTCAAATGTGTGAATGTGGGTAGATTTTAGCCAACCGTGCATATGTCGAGGCCAGAAGACAACCAGTGCTGTCAGTCTTAGCATTCCTCTTTTTGTGTGTGTGAGATCAGGCTTTCTTTTTTGATATCTGCCTTTATGTATGCCAGGTCAGTTGTGTCATGAACTTCCAGGAATTTTGTATCCATTTCCTATCTCATCATAGGAGTTCTATGATTACAGATGCTTGATACTGAAACCAATATTTAAAAACGAAGTCCTATTATTGAAATTATAATATAATTGCTTTATTTCTCCCTTTCCTTTACTCCCTCCAAACTTTTCCATATATAGTTTCTTCTCTTTTTAAAATTTGTGGCCTCAAGTAATAATATACAGACCTCAGCTTATACTTATATATGCATGTTTTCAGGGCTAACCATTTGGTATTGACTAATCATTTTGGTGTGCTCTATCCTGTAGAGGATGTTTTCTCCAGCTCTCACAATTTCTCAGTTCTATAGTTCTTTATCTAAGATTGAGGCTTTCTCTCATCCATATTAGCTTGTCTATTTTGTTGTCTCTTTTTCAAATGAACTTCAGTTAATCATGTTGGTGAGTGAAGTGGTTTGAATAAGAATAGGTCCCATAAGCTCATATATTTGAATGCTTAGTCATCAGTGAGTGGCACTACTTGAACAGGATTAGGAAGTATGGCCTTGGTGGAGTATGTATGGCATTACTGGAAGAAGTGTGTCACTTGGGGTGGGATTTGGGATTTCAAAACTCCAAGCCAGGTTCAATGGCTTTCTTTGCCTGCGAAATCAGATGTTAAACTCTCAGGTACTTCTCCAGCAACATGTCTGCCTGTGTGCCACTTTGCTCCCTGCAAATGATTTAATGAACTAAATCTGATTTAAATCCCTGCAAATGATTTAATCAACTAAACCATGATTTAATCAACTAAACCTCTGAAACTGTATGTAAACCACAGTTAATGCTTTCTTTTATATGAGTTGTCATGGTCATGGTATCTCTTTTCAGCAATAGAAAATTAAGTAAGAGTTTACGGGTATAGCTTACAGTATTACTAGGAGTAACAGCCTCACAGTAAACTCCAAAATCATCTGGCCCTTACAATCTTTCTGGCACCTCTTACACAATCATTCCTGAGCCTTTATATGTGGGAGTTGTATTGTAGATGATTTATTCATTGGAATAGGGCTCCCAAAGTTTCATTTTTTTGACTATGGTTTGTTGTAATGGCTTTTACATGTTGCAAAGAGTTTTCTTTGCTTTTTAATTTTAATTTTTTTTTACTTATTCACTTCATATTTTACTCATGCTCACTGACCCCTTCCCGATCACTCCCCTTACAATCCTTCCCCTATTTCCCTCTCCTCCACTGAGCAGGTAGGACCTCCACCCCTACCCCTGGGTATCACTGGCCACCCCGGCACTTCAACTCTCTTTAAGGGTATTTCCTCTCCCACTGAGGCCAGACAGGGCAGCCCACCTAGTAGAACATATACCATGTATAGGCTTCTCACTGAATTGCTCTGCTTAGCCTCAAACTAACTCTGCCAATTTGTTCTAATCTTCTGTCTCTGTTATAATCTTCTTATTCTCTGGTTTCAACTGCCTCTGAAAAAACTCAAAGGAACTCAATACCACTGCATTGTACTCATTCAACTGAACTGCGCTGTACTCAACTCTACACTGCTGAACTGACTTGAACTTCATGGCATTGCCTGAACAGCACTCATGAAACTGCCCTCCACTCCTGACTCAGTATTCACTGACCTTAAGTCTCTTTCCTGTGTTGTTCTCTTAAGTAGCCACTCTTTCCTGGCTGATCTTCTGAGAGTTGGGCATATCCTACTTCTGACTCATTCTGTCAAATCTTTCTCTGATTAGACATCCCTTTCAAGTATGGTTGCTTCCTTCTACAAATTAACTTTACCTCCACTATTCGGGATTTAAAGGTGTGTACTAAGGCCATGTCTTATTCTAGCTAGATGGATTCATTCCAGCTGGATCACACAGACCTAGAAGGTCTTTGGATATGATCCCTTGCCAGAGCAGCCAATTTGTTGGATTAAAAATCCTCTACATTGTATGAACTGCAGATCTGGATCCGACAACAGATATTGAAGTCTAGAAGAAAGTACTTGGGCCTGAGCCAGGATGGCTAGTATAGACCAATTACACTAATACCATCAGGAGTGAAGAGATATACAATGGTTCTATTGCATCTCAACATATATCTTAGCCTGCCAGATTAAGGAACCCAGAGGGCTCATGAAAAAGTCCGTGAATTATATGATTGCTGGATGGGGTAGCATTCTCTATTCATTCCGTATTCAAAATCACTCTTGATGAAAGAACTGAATGATAAATATTTCTGTATTATGTTAGATCTTGATACCAATTTTTATTCCCCCCCCCTCTCTCTCTCTCAATATCTTTCTTTCTTTCTTCCTTTCTTTTTCTGTGTTTCTTCAGATACTTTGTTCAGGCTCCGTAAAAATATGTTGTTACATAATGTTAACCTCTGAATGCTTTATAGATTATTTTCTTTTAAAGATTTTATGTATGTAAGTTTCCTGTTGCTGTTTTCAGATGTACCAGAAGAAAGCATTGTATCCTATTCAGATTGTGAGCCACTATGTGGTTTCTAGGAATTGAACTCAGGACCTCTGGAAGAGCATTCAGTGCTCTTAACTGCTGAGCCATCTCTCTAGCCTAATTTATAGATTTATTAAAGTTTCTAATAGTTGCAGGCACATCTCAGGGAGTGAGAATGGTAGATATCCTCAGGAATGCAAGGGGATTCAAGGCCTAGAAAGAGGTATAAAATTATTATGAGATTGAGAGTATTATGGTACAGTAAGATGTATATGGTCTCTAACAAAGTTATCTTTAAAGTTCTATAATAATAATATAAAAAGGATGCAGATATTTTTGTGATCCTGTGTAAATAGTGTATTTCATTCATTATCATGATTGGCAAAGTTACCTATTCTCTATATAACTTGATAAAGAGAGATGTTGTCTTAATTAGGGTATTATTGCTCTGAAGAGACACCATGATCAAGGCAACTCTTATAAAAGAAAAGATTTAATTGTAGCTAGCTCACAGTTCATAAGTTTAGTCCATTGTCATCATGAAATGGAGTGTGAAATGTTATGGGAAGTATAGCAGCACACAGGCAGACATGGTGCTTATATGTAGAAGCTGAGAGTTCTACATCATGATCAGCAGGCAACAGGAAAAGAGTGACACTGAACCTAGATTGAGCATCTGGAATTCCAAAACCCACCCATAATGACATGCTTCCTCTGACAAGGGCACACCTGCTAATAGTGTCACTCCCTATGAGCCTACTGGGGTCATTTTCATTTAAACCACTACAGATGTCATGTGGGACTAGGATAAAAAGGCTCAAGGGCCTTTTGAATAAGCCGATATCCTCATAGTGTACACTAAGCAGATGTGTGGCTATTTGTTCCTTTTCCCCATTATCCCTTTCCATTAAAAGTTACCATAAGCTTCTGAGTCTATGCCTCAGAGCTGTGAATGAAAAAGCCTAACCAAGTTATTTCAATGCAGTTTTGAACCCAGTCACAAAAAAGAGAAAGAATCTCAATATACATGGTTAGAACAGCAATTTCTGGCTGTATATAAAGCACTCTAATAAATGGAATCTATCACTTGCCCCATCTCCATAACAATACAAGTGGTACATTAAATGTTACAGTGGAAGCTGGCTTAGTTATTTTCCTGTTGTCATGATAAAACACATTGGAAAAAGAAGCTTTATGTTGATTCACAATTTCACCATGAAGTCACAGTTCATTGTGGTAGAAACAGGAGGCTGACTAGTCACACTGCTTCCATACTCAGGAAGCAGATAGTGAATAGGAAGTAAAATAAGAAAATAATGCTTCAAGGATGACCCACAGTGATCTACTTCCACCAACAAGGCTCTGTCTCTTAAGGGTTCTAAAATTTTCCCAAACTGTACCACCTTTTGGGGACAAGCAAATGAGCCTTTAGGTGACGATTTTACAATAAAACCACAATAAACATCTTTTGATGAAGCCTGTTCCTATGGTGACAGAAAAATTCAATACCTATATAAATACTAATATAAGTGGTATAGTGTCTGTATACCCAGTCACCAGTGCAATACAGGATCTCTGAGTGCCAGTGTCTTTTTAAGCCACTGAGTACTTTCCATTGACTCAGTCAATAGCTAAGGCAGATAAAGTGTTAAAACAGCATAATGCCTATTCATGTAGATGCTTGGTACAGGTATAAGTAGGATCACCAAAGGGCATGGGTAGCCATAACAATGCACGTAGTCACTGACACCATATGGCAAGAAAAAAAGAAAGGGAAAAGAGTAGCCAGTGGACCAAGATAAAAACTACAATGAATGATAGTAACTCAAGAGACTGGCCTCTGATAGTCTATAATGATTGTTGAGCTGTATTCAAAGGCCTCAGTTTATGGATCGCTCAGTGGGAAAAGGAGACCTTGCAAGCACTTGGTCAACTCTGTGGGAACAACAGATGTACAAATGAATATATAACAGAATTCAACAGAAATCATAACCTTGTGTGATAGCCCATTGCCTGATGAAGCTATCACCCTACAATATGTAGTTAGATACTATTGCTGAAGGCACTACATAGTTTATCTGAAGGACACAAAGAAATCAAGCTCGGACTAATTGAAAACACCCTCCATGCTATTTGGCTTTCATCATGATGGAAGTTACCATGTGGCTTGCTTGGAAAGAATTGTTATCAATAATTCTGCCTCATTGTAAATCTTAACATGCCAGACAACATGAGCTCACTCACAAAAATGTGACATGACTAGTATAGGCACAATCACCTGCTTTCTGTTTGAATTAAAGGCCTGGTTCATATAAGGGAACTCACATCTGGTACTGTAAGCAAATGCAAAAAATCTATGGCTAGTCATGCCCTAGACTCTAGTGGAGAAGCTATGGAAATTGTCTTGTAAAATGGATGTAATGTACTTATCAAATGGCCTTCTAAATATTTGTGTTTATACTCACAGATCACTGGGATTGTCAGCCTCTGTTGATCATAGAAAGAAACTTCATTTTACAATGAGAAGTGTGCCATAGAGATTCATGAATACATTTCTGTTCCTGTGATACAGGTGCTCAAAATTTCACCATAATTGGACATCTATGTTATCACTCCAAGGCTAAAAAAATTACAAAAGAGCGGGAATCTAACAAAAAAGAAGTGGTAGAGTATTCTGTAGCAATTTCTTCCAAATTGAAGGTATTCCTTCCTTTAGGGAGAAAGCTCATAAAACTCAAGAAGGAAACAACCTTAGAAATCTTAAGAGCCTGAAACAATGACCAACAATATGAACTAACTAGTACCCTCAGAGCTCCCAGGGACTAAAACTCCTACCAAAGAGTACACATGGTGGGACTAATGGCTCTAGCAGCATGTGTATAGCAGAGGTTGGCCTAGTCGGTCATCAATGAGAGGAGAGGCCCTTGGCCCTGTGAAGATTCTATGCCCCAGTGTAGGGGAATGCCAGGGCCAGGAAGTGGAAGAGGGTGGGATGGTGAGCAGGGAGAGTGGAGAGGGAAAAGGGGATTGTTTTAGATTTTTTTTTTTAATTTCTTTTTCTTTTTCTTTTTCTTTTTCTTTTTTTTTCTTTTTTTGGAGGGGAACCTGGGAAAGGAGATATTGTAAAGAAGGAAAAAATTTAATAAAAATTAAAAAAGCCTGAAACTAATGAGATTTATGAGGCATTTCCCGAAAGTTATGAAATCAGGAAGCAAGGG
>JADRCD010029745.1:0-12312 GCA_019843815.1 Montemys delectorum
ATGACTGATTAATTATAAGCTTCTACTGGGATTTAGGACCACTGACCACAGGGGATGGATGAATGGGTATGTGAGGAGAACCTGTAGTAGCAAGAGAACCTCAATTAGTTGCTACTTGAGGCTAACCTAGAGATGAAGAGATTGAAGGCAGAGAGTAGCTGGGCATAGTGCAGGTTGGTGCATGTTTTAATATTTCCTGCAATGAACAGGTATTAATTAGTAAATGTCTATGGTACTACTCATTTAATATTTCCTGCAACACATATATACAAACAGACTTAGAGAGTGGAATGAACAAAGTTCCAACATATTCACATAAACCAAATATATTATATACATATATACATGATGGATGGAAGGAACAGTGTCCCAATATACTCTCATACAAACTTTACATGAACCCATACACACATGTACTTGATAGATGGAAGCAACAGTGACAATGTTCCAATGACTTCATTCTTTCTCTTATGGCTTATATATCCCAGTAAAATATTTCAAGTAGTATAAAATTACAACACAATTACATTTTAGATTTTTTTTTGGTGAATGATTGTGAAAAAAAAGTATCTTCTCCAATAATTTTTCATGAAATAACATTACATAATACAGGTAAAGAAAGCAAATTATTCCCAAGACCCATATATTCTTATAACTAAGCAACTTGTTATAGATTAACAAAGTATAAGCAAGCAAGATAGTTTTCTCAGCCAGTTTCTCTTCCAGGCAGGTAGCAATTTGCAGTTACAAAGAAAGGATTAATTATTTCATTATCTATCTTTAAAAGTAATCTTATAAGAATTTTTAAAGAATCACAAATGTGGACTTCTATATAAAAACCAGTCATATCTACTTTAAAGCCACAAAATGCATATCTCCTTATTAAATCATATCAGGAATCTGAGGGCAAAAATGGGTATAAGGAATCAATCATTACCAGTCCAGACTCAGTATGAGTCATGTCAGCCAATGCTGCCTTGTTCTTATTCCCTGACCATAAAAGGTTCCTAGCTTACCTAATAAGATCAGTGACCAAGCCATTTTTGAAACCCATCCCATAGGCAGGTAAAAATTCCTCACACTATTATTAATCAAGTACTATGCTTTACTTGTAGATAGGAACCTAGCATAGCAGTCCTCTGTGAGGCTCTATCCAGCAGCAGACTGAAACAGAGGCAGGTACTCACAGGAAAATATTAGACCAAGGTCAGGAACTCCAATGAATGTGTTAAGGAAAGGCTTGAAGGATAGAAGGTGGATTGCAACCCCATAGGAAGAGCAACAGTGTCAACTAACCCAGACCCCTGGGAGCTCCCAGAGCCTAAACCACCAATCAAAGAGCATATACATGGCTGGTCTGAGGCCTGCAGCACATATGTAGCAGATGGCTGTCTTTTCTAGCTTCAATGGGAGAGGATGTGCCTAATTCTGCAGAAACTTGATATACAAGAATGAAGGTATATAGGAAGTGGGGGATGCCCTCTCAGAAGCAAAGAGAAGGGTAGCTGGGGGAAGGAACTCTTTGGGGGTGGGACCTGGATGAGAGCAGCATTTAGGATGTAAATAAATAAATAAACCGGTAAACAAATAAGAATATGAATTTTTGAATTTCAAATTGTTCCCTAAGATTTTCTACATGTTTTGCTTGTAGCAAAAACATTTTCTAAGGGTTGTAGACAGTGCTGATAATCTACATCTCTAAATTCTTTCCTAGTGTAGTGGTTGAGTCATCAATCTACTCCAGTAGCAATGCCTGAAAGAGATCAAGCACTATTGCTGTGAGTGCCACAGATACTGCCAAGTGATGTCTGGAAGGCCCTTGGAGTTCTCATACAATTCTTAGATTAAGAGGAAAGTAAGGTCAGCAAGCAAAGCAGAACTCCTGCTTTGAAGTCCTCAAGATATATACTCCTCAGGGCCATGCCTCAACTGTGGCTGTGTTAACTGGTGAGCCACATTCCATTATTCTAAAGCCATTTGCTGTTCCTCCTTCATGGCCCTGGACAGTAATCCATTACACAAGTCTTCTCAAACCTTAAAGTACAAATAAACTGTCCATAAATCTTGTTAGAATAAGGATGCTGACTCAGGATATCTGAGGTGGATCCTATTTGTCCTCAGTTTTAATCCATTGCCAGGTGTTGTGTAGCAGTTTCCTCAGAGATTGAAAGATTACATTATGCAGTAAAGCACTTTAAGACACCCAGTAAATAGCTCAAAATAGCTTAAGGAAGTCACTGAAACTTACCAAATTTGCTAGGTCCCTTTCTCCTTAGAGTAAACAAACAAACAAACAAACAAACAAAAACTTTCTAAAGTCACTGTCAGACAAGCCAAGCTTAAAAGAAGAGTTTCACATGAATTAAGCTCCAGAGTATTAGAGATGAGACAAGAAGCTCGGAAGAAGCTCAAAAGAATCAAAAACCAGCCATGTTGCCTAGGCTGGTTTAAGGAAAGCTTAAGGAAAGCTTAAGGAAAAGCTTAAGGCTTACAGAAACCAAGTTGCCTGAAAAGGACATTCCAACCTCTTGAGTTGCCTATGAGCTGGGTAGTATGCAGTTTATGAATTTTGTGAACTGTCACCCATGTTGAGGCGAGCTTTGGTGATACAAGTGTTTGAGTCATTTCTACTCCTGTCAGTACCCCATTACCCATAGTTCTATAAGTAATCCCAGTAAAACTTATTGGTTCACCAAGTTGGACTTTGGTCATATCCATATTTTGGCTTATTGTAGGCATCTTATCTGCAGTAAGGAGATGAGTATGTGTTGCTTTTCACCTGGAAGAGCATAACACAATAGGTGATGCTGTTTATTTGCAGATCACAATGAGTAACAAGCCATTATTTTTTACTGTGCTTTGTCAAGCTGATAAAACTGGAGAATGTTTGACCTTTCTAGATATATGAAAGCCTAGGTAACAAAATCAGTGACTGCGCTTGGAAGGAGCCCAAACTATAGAAATGATATAAGAAGCACAGAGATCACTAAGTGACAATGACAGAAAAGAAAATCCCCACAACATGCTACAGTTAAAATACGAAGTACTAAGAGAGAAAGTGTATTGAAAGATGCAAGAGAAAAAAAAGCCACATGAGAAGGAAAAAGCATTAGAGTAACAGTTAATTTCTCAATGGAATATGAAAACTTGAATAACCAAGAGCAATGCAATCCAAGTTTTAAAATATTATGATGGCAAACCTAGACTAATATACTCAGAAAAAAAGGTATCTAACATATTTGAAAGAGGAAAATAATGTTCAGTGATATAAATAGCTTAAAAGTTATATCAAATAAATTAAAACTAAAGAAAATACAGAAAGCAATATTTCTGCCTAAACTTGGGAATGAGCATAGCAGAATGATTGTGGGAAAAATATGAAGCCATAATGATTAAAACACAAATTAGCTCTGAGTACACAAAAGACAGCATCAAAAATTAACAATACAATGACCAAATTGTCATATAGTTCAGTAAAATCTTTAAATATCAAGCCCTTAATTCTGTAGTCAAATTATATAGGCTGACATAATGGATCAAAGCCAAAATCCATCTATCTGTGGTCTATAACATACACACCTTAGCTTGAAAGATAGGCATTGGTATAGAATAAACAGATGGAAAAATTAATCTAATAAAATGGGGCCAGGAAGCAAACAAGCACCACAAAATAGATTTTAGACTAAAATGATACCAAAACAGGTAAATAATGATACTTCATTCTAACCAAAGAAAACTTAATTAAAAAGACAGTACTATTCTAAATATTTGTGCACCAAACTCTGATATACTCAATTCCATAGAAATGAACTACTAGATCTATAGATATAGATTAACATCAATCCAACAATAACAGGTGATTTCAATATTCTCTTTTCTAAAATAGACAGTCTAGAAAAAGTAAATAAAGAAGTGCAAGCATTAATTGACATTTTAGATCAAATGAACTTAATATATATCTACAGAATTTTCCACCCAAACATAAATGAATACACACTGTACAGAGCATCACAGGGAAAATTTTCTAAAATAGAGCATGTCCTGGAAAACAAAACAAGTTGACATAAATACAAAAAGACTGAAATTATTTCTTTTATTCTATCTGATCATCATGCAATATAATTAAAAATTGAAAGCAAAAAAACTCTAGTAAATAGGCAAACACATGACTGAATGATGAATAAGTCAAAAAATGAATACAAAATTTAAAAATTCTTAGAACTTAACGAAAATGCTAACACAGCCAATCTATTGGGACAGGTTGAAAGAAATTTATAGCTCTAATGCCTACATTAAAAAATAAGAGAGAACTGGGAAAGGAGAAATTTACATGTAAATAAAGAAAATACCTAATTAAAAAAATAAGAGAGAACAAATAAATTACTTAATGATGGAACTCAAAAAGGCAAAAACAAGAACAAACCAAATCCAAACCTTTCCAATAGAAAAAAGAACAATACAAGAGAAGAAACGTTTAAAAAGAGAAAGAAAAGATAAAGAAAGAAAACAATACAAAGAATCAGTTTATCTAAGACTGGTTCTTTGTGAACAAAAGAAAAATTATTGATGGACTCTTGGTCCAACTAACAAAAAAGAGGATTTAAATTAAAAGAATCAGAAATGGACATGGAAACATCACAGCAGATACCAAAGAAATTTGAATAATATAAGGTAATTTTGGTGAAACCTGTATTCTGTTAAACTTAAAAATCTGTTTGTTCTTGTTGTTTTTGTTTGTTTGTTTGTTTTTGGAGTGGAACCTGGGAAAGGGAAAATTTACATGTAAATAAAGAAAATATCTAATAAAAAAAAAATCTAAAAGAAACCAATGCCCAGACTAGCCTCAAACTCACAATCCTCCTGCCTCCACCTCCTTCATGAAATTCTAATGGCATGGGCCATGTCTGCAATATATATTAAGGTTATTGGATCGGTATTTTGAGAGAAACAATGGGGGTGAGGGTGTCTCTGATTCTTTTGCCTGCTTTGGGGACCCTTTTTCTACTACTGGGATATCTTGTCCAGTCTTGATGTTAGGGTTTGTACCTGGTCTTACTGTATCTTGATGTACTGTGCTCTGTTGATGTCACTGAGAGACCTGCCATTTTCTGGGTGAGATGGGGAACAGAGTGCACTTGGGGAAAGGAGAGGAGAAGTGGGATTGTGTGAATAGTGAAGGGAGCAGACTCTGTAGCTGGGATGTATTGTAGGACAGGAGAATAAATAAAAATTTAAAAAGAAAAATCAATACATTTCTGGAATCAACAACATCACCATATTTCAAACAAGAAGTCAACTATCTAAACAGACATATAATTAGTGGAGAGATTGAAATAGTAATAAAAAGCCTTTGAACTCAAAGATTTTCATGGCCAGATGGATTGAAAAAAGAATGCTACAAGACTTTCAAAGAAGATCAATGGTAAGACTTTGTTAATTATTCAGAAAGAAATAAGAAAAGAAGGAAAAGAAAAGACAAAGAAACAGAGAACTCCCAAATTCCCAATCAAGCCAATATAACTATAATACCAAAACCAGATAAAGAAAAGATATGCAAACAAAAGAAACTACAGGCTAATATTGGTGATGAACATAGACTTAAAAATATTCAATAAAATACTTGCAAACATAATACAGACATAGATAAAAAATATTATCTACCACAACAAAGTTTAATTTATCCTTGAAATGCAATGATTGTTCACATATGGAGGTCAACACATGTTATAAATTGTAATTTTAAAGATCAAAATCACATGATCATCTTAATAGACACAGAAAGTACTTAACAAAACCCAACATATACTGATCATAAAAGTCCTATAGAATATAGACCTAGAAGGAAAATATATCAATATAATAAGTTATATATGAGCAACCCAAAGCCAACACCATCCTAAATAAAGGCTTAAAGAAATTCCATCAAATTCAGGAATGAGACTGATATGTCCTTTATCCCCACTCCTTTTCAACATTGTGTTAAATGTTGTACTAGATGGAGCAGTAAGGCAAGAAAAGGAAATTAAAATGATACGAATAGGGATAGACAAAATTAACCCATCTTACTTTCAGTTGATTTTATATATAAGATATTTCAAAAACTTCTATTAGAAAACTTCTAGAATGTGAGAAGATATATAATCGACTTGCACAAATCAGGATCCAAGTGATATGACTGGAGAAATGAAAAAATTGGGAGACTATAACTATGGAGGATAAATGGAGAAAATACAGAAAATGAGTAAGTATGTCTGAAAAATTCATCTAAATCATACTATTAACTATGTACCTAAAAACCCTTGCAATATACATAAGTCTGTATATAAATAAGCATATATAGTTTAAATGAAATATTTTTATTTGGGCTGACAGTCCTCCCTCCAAGAGCAAAAGACCATCTTAAAATCAAAACAAATAATAGACATGAGATGCTATTGTTTGAGTTGTTGGTGAGGGTTGTCCAAGAGACTCCCAAATATATTTCAGGCTATTATTATTGCCCTTGGTTAAGCCCAGATGTGGGAGATAATCCTGTTGTTGAAGATACCATGCACTTAAAAAACAGGGTCCAGAGGTCTCTGACCAGAGATGGACCCTGAATGCCTTCTCCCTTAGGACCAGATTTCATGGTATCAGAAATCACCAAGGGAGAAAAACAAACAAAAAAAGTCCTATGCAGCTATGATGCCCATGAATCACAAAAGTGACCAGTATGGCACAATAATACTAAGAGTAGTACTTGGTGGTAACCAACAGCCCTCTTATTGGACTTAAGACCTGCTCAAGAAGAGTGAAATCATTTCTGGTACCATAAATCTAGCTAAGTACTTTTGTCTACTTGAGTTATGAACCTTGAAAAAGAACCTATATCCATCAATTTACTAAACCAGAGGAATTCTAAACTAAACTCTAAATAATTTTCTTTATATAAATGCAATTCTTAACCATCAAAAAGGAAACATCTCTTTGTAACATAATCATTACAGAAAACAACAGTCAATCAAAATAAAAAGTTGTAGAGCTCAAAATCAATGGATTCATCTGAAAACTAACTTCTAAATTTAAGGCTCTGCAATCATTGTGGAAGAGGGAGCATAAAAATTTTAAGAACCAGAGGTTAAGGGAGTTTTCCTTGAGACTGTGTCTCCTAGAAATTTCAGAAGCTAAAACTAAAAAAATCCCGTTGATATGACTGCCTAAATATGAAATGAGCAAGTATAGCAACAATGGGCATGCCAAAGTCAACAAGAGCTTATCCCAGGAGGCCTCAAGCTTATACAAAGAACTGTGAGCATCTAAGAAAAAAGCATACCAATTGGTTATCTAATACCCAAAGGTTTTCTCTGAAAAATATAAATAAAAGAAATATTACACAGATGGAACTTGTTATATTTATGTATACACATATAGAGAGAGACATATATGTATATGTGTATACATATATACACATAACAAGTAATGTAAAAAAAAGGCCATGAATTTGAAAGAAAGCAAGGAGCACTACATGAGAGGCTTTGTAGAGAGAAAGAGAAAAAGGAAATGATGTAACTATAGAATAACTAGTCTGGACACTTTACTAAGTTCACCTGATATCAGTTCTCTAATTTTATACTTACAGTCATCCTCATACATAACTAGTATTTTTAAAAAGAGGGATGCAAGTGTTCCTTAAGCCTAGAAAATTATGCATAGTAGCCATACTTATGGTTTTGAATTGGTGTAAGCATACAGAAAGCTAAACTAAAAGTATAAATAGCAGGTGATAGGATAGAAAGATGATAGATCGATAACAAAACAGCATTAAATCAGGTACCTAAAACAGCTAGCAGCAAGTATATTCAAATCAAAGTCCATCTAGAAAATAACTTTGGATGCTATCTTTGAATGATTCTAAGACAGCCATACACATTAATTAATTTCAGGCTGTACTTCACTGAACTACAATATTTTTCAGCAAATTAAGATAGGGACTCAATAATGGGAACAAAATGATACAGAACACCATTTTGGCAAGAGTTGAAAATTCTAAAGTGGTAATATTTCTAAAGTAATGGCTATGTTGAAAACAATAAATGTCACCAAATGCATTTATTTTCCTGTCAACTGCTCTAATGAGAATGGCAGTAAAGGAGGATCTGAAATTAATCTGCCCTTAAAAGCTGTTGTTTTCTTCCACCTGTTTTCTACTCCTATCATTTAGAAATATCAATACTCTCTTAAAAAGAAGCTTTGGTGGTTGTTACCATTGTCACTTGGTGTTTGCCTTCTCCTACAAAGACTTATAACTACAGATTTAAGACCGTTGATATCTCTCACTGTAGTGATTCACACTGAAAAGAACTGAGCTTAAGCTTTGCCCCAAATCCTCTGGTTTGAATGGCTTTATCACCTACAAGCAGTTCCAGAGCTCCCAAGAAAGGCAGTAAAAATTTCTGTCACACCGACTTGCTTTTTTAAAATCCCAGGTTATCACAACTGAATATATTTTTTGAAAATGGTTTCCTTTTTTGCCTTCTCCATGTTTTCCTAACATATTGCTAATAGCCTTGTATAGAGTCTGAAAATTGGTATCTGATTTGTGCTACTCTGAAGTCAGCCAATTTTTGTAGCCCTGATTTTGCATTTGTAAAACTATTGCTTTTAGAGGTAATGATTGCATGCTGAAAATAAATAACATGTAAAAAGGAGGTAAGGTTTTTGGAAAGTTAAACTGCATATAAGATCTGTTTTAATAGTTTTGTAATAGAATTCACATGCAATTCATGTACCTACAGGGTCTGAAGATATTTTCAGTTTTTCAAGCTTTATTTTTTTTATTTATTTACAATTATAGTATTATTATGTCATTTTCTCCTTCCATTTCCTCCCTCCAAAACCTCCTGCTCACCTACCTTTCTGTTCTCTTTCAAATTCACGGTCACTTTCTTTTATTGCTAGTTGTTTTTACATACATGTATGCATATGAACAAACATATGTAATACTATATACATAAATACACCATGTTCAGTTAATATATTATTGATTGTATGCATTCTTTTAGAGCTGTCCATTTGGAATTGTGTAATGAAAAAGTGTGCTCTTTTCTGGGTAGTCCATTTCTCCCACTCCCAGCTTTAGTTAGTTGCCTATAGTTCTTTGTGTAAGCTTAAGGTCTTATTGGCTTTCTCCCATCTTTAATAGCATATCTATTGTTGTTGACCTTGCTAAGCTACTGTTAAGGCAGTCATGCTGGTGAGGCTTTATTGGTATTCACAAGATCATTTTAGAACAGTAAATCATTCACGAGTCAATTTTTTATCAGTTACTACCCTTTAGTTCTATGACCTTAGTGCTAAGCTGCCAAATTTCTTTCCCTAACTTCATGCCAAGAAAAACATGTATCTGCCTTGTATATATATTTGTTGTGATAACAGCCAGGTATCACTACACTGTGGCTGAAAATTTCAAGTGCCCTTTTAAGGGCTATCTAATTATTTGTATATAATTTTGGAGAAAATGACTAGTTGAATTTGTTGACCATATTGTATTTTAGTAGAGAGAGCCTCAGTTTTGTTGAGCTGTAAATGTTTATGTCATCTGCATACAAGTATATTATCAGATAAATGATTTATAAAAATTTTGTCATATTTATATTTTCTTGAGCTTTACTTGAAAAATAAGTACATTTAGTTTTGATAAAGTTCAATTTACCATTTTTGCTATTGTTCTTGGCTTTGCCAACATATATCAGAAACTACTACTTAATAGAGTCACAATAATTTATTCCTATATTGTATAAGTGTCATAACTTTAGTCTACAAATTTGCATCTCTATCAATGATGTTTAAATATTGTGTAATATATGAAGTAGTAGAGATATAGCTTGAATTTTGCCTGAGTATATCCAGTTATACAAACTCCATTTGTTGAAAAGAGTATTGATTTCCTAGTGACTTGTCATTAGCAACCTTGTCAAAAACCAATGGACCATAGACTAAGTGTTTATACTGGACTCTTATTTTGATTCCATTGACATTACCAGCCTACTCTTATGTCAGTACCATTTGTTCTTTAGTATTTTGTTTTTGTAGTTTAGTTTTGAAACTACAGTGTGTTTTTTTCAAAATATATATTCAATATAAATTGAATTTGTCAATATATATTGAAATATACACATATATATATACACACATATATCTATTCTAGGTCCTTGCACTCCATGCAAATTTCTGGATCAGATTTTCAGTTTCTACAAAAAAGGTATCAGAGATTCTTAAAGGAGTATTGAATTTATTGATGAATTGAGGAACACTATAATCTGAATAGCCTTACTATGTTCCGATTCATGAATGTCTTGTATATTTATATTTTATTTTTATGATTTTTATACTATATATCTTATATTGTCATCTCAAGTGTTTTCTGTATTTTCTTATTTTCATAATATTATTTTAAATGACTTCACATTTTATTTTAGATGTGTGCATTATTCACATATACAAATAGAGTAAATGTTACTAGTATCCTGAAAGCTGAATGTTCTGGTCCATAAGCTCTAGAAGCATCTTGCTAAATTGTTTAGGACTGTCTATATAAAAGATTACATCATCCACTTTATTTGATAACCACTTTCACTAATGTATTTCTTCTCTCATGCATTTCATCCTGACATCAGTTTCCTCTCTCCCCTGTCTTTCTAGACCGTCCCCTCTTTGATGACTCCAGTATACAAGTATAGAGAGTAACCTTAGGAATTCCTTTATTGACTTTTTCCCAGTATTTAGTTCTATCACAGGACTCTAGCCTATCCAGCTGCCCTTCAGGCAGTGTTAGGCATGGACTCCCTATTGTGACATGACCTGAAGTTGGACCAATCATTGGTTGGCCACTCCCACAAGTTCTATGCTACCTTAACCCCAACACATCTTGTAAGCAGGACAAAGGTTTTGTGGCTAGGTTGGTGTCCCAGTCCCTCTACTGGAACCCTTCCCTGGTTACAGAAGATGGCTAGTTCATAACTCCCATTACCAGAAATCTTCATGAGGGTCACCCTTATAGATTCTAGGAAGTTTCCATTGCATTAAGGTTCTACCTTACCCCTGAAGTACCTAAATACCTTGAGACAGTGTCATTCTTTTTATTTCTATGCACATAAGCCATAACTGTTTTCTAAATATTTAACTTTATACATACAGATGATTTAATACATATCCTTCTTAAAAGCAAATTCTCTTTGCAGCAATGGAGACTACTACAGACATCCAGAAATAGAGAGATTAACTGGCCATGGGGTGCTCAGGCCAATTTTATACATCTATACCCAACACCTGCCACTAGGACTCAGGGTCAAGGAACATCATGGAGGCAGGGTGGACATAAAGATGATAAGAACAGGGTATTGTGAAATTGATGTACTAGAAATGATAGGAAAGGTATATTCATAAAATCTTTTAAAAAATTATTGAATAAATAAGATCTCTGACCCCTAAAACAAGTATGACTGAAGACATGTTAATGTGAAAGGGGGAAATACCACAGGCTGCTAACTTTGTAGACAAAGTTCTACAAGTAACTAAGGAAGCCTGAGAGCAGTTAAAAATCATCCTCTATCAGGACTAGCCCCTCCTCAATTACAATTGGTTATCCAATACAAAGTGTTCAGCTCTAGAATCATATTAAACATCAAGGTTAGAGGATTGTAAATTTTATATTTAGGAATGTGTGTGTGTGTGTGTGTGTTTGTGTGTGTGTGTGTGTTTGTGTGTGTGTGTGTGTGTTTGTGTGTGTGTGTGTGTGTGTGTGTGCGCGTGCGCATGCGCCTGTGCGTGTGTGTGTGTGTGTGTGTGTGTGTGTGTGTGTGTGTGTGTGTGTGTATGAAAGGATAACATAAGGTGCTGCAAAAGTTAACAGAGAGTGCTGCACCTCAGGTGCTATCCCTCTGGTTATGAAGACAATTTCTCCCACTGCTAGAAAACTTGCTGAGTAGGATAAACTGGCTGGTCAATAAGTCTTAGGAATCTGTCTCTGACATTCAAACAGAGTTTGCAAGTAAGTCAAAGAAGTTTTTATGCAACATAAATGGACTAAGACAGTTCCACTTTCTTACAAAGGATGCCTGTTAAAAACTGAACTATATCTCCAGCCATGATATTAGATAATTTTTATGAGATATTTTCTTTATTTACATGTCATATGATCTCTCCTTTCCTACTTTCCCCTAAAAAAAACAAACAAACAACAAAAAAAAACAAAAACAAAAACCAAGAACAACCACCTGTTGCCTCCCATCTCCCCCTGCTTGCCACTCCACCCTCTCCCACTTATTGGCCCTG
>JADRCD010029749.1:0-14646 GCA_019843815.1 Montemys delectorum
CCCCCCCCAAGGGTGTGTGTGCTTGTGTGTGTGTGTGTGTGTGTATGTGTGCGTGTGTGAGTGTGCCTGTGTGTGTGTGTGTGTGTGTGTGTTGGGATTCTGATCAAAAAATAGTGCTATCCTAAACACAGACACCCAACAAAGAAGTATGATTCTGTCCCTATAAAACACAATAAGTACCAAGACTTAAGAACAGTATATAACTTCCCTAAAGTAACCAAGTAGTAGTATCAGGACTTTCATCCAGATCTGCCACAACCCAGAGACTGAACTGTAGATTTCTAGGCTGTGGCAATCACTATATCTGTTCTATGGCTGTTTGGGAGTCTATGTAGTTCAGCTAATCATAGCTAAAATGGCTTTCTTCATTGATAGAGCTCGTTAAGTCAGAGACAGTAGTTGACTCATTGAGTTCTGATTAATGAAATCACTGGATCTAGATATTTCAAAGCTTTTACTATCAGGTGAACAAACAGACTGTGAGTCATTCCTAACCCTGTCCTTACCTACTGGAAAGTTACTCAAAGTGAGGCTTCCCTGCAGGGTGCTCATAATGCTGCTGCCTCAGTGTAGTAAGGGCCTCTGCCTTTCATTTCCCTGTCCAGGTCTTCTTACATTTGTCCTAATGTGACTGCTTTCCTTTTCCTTTTACCCTCAGCAGCTGGGCTAGGATACAGAGCCATCATGGCTGATGATATCGTAGCTCACACACCCCTTGGTTATTCTTAAGTGGTAGCTTGTATTCTGTTGCACGTGTCTTAGCAACCACCATATGCCATGTACTCTCCTGCCATTTGTGTCTTCCTTCTTTAACCTATGGGGCAAATTTACTAAGAAATGAACCCCTGCCTCCTCAGCTTTCTAAGCCATGAAAACCAGAAAATTACCAATGATTGTATTTTAAATCTCTTAAAATGGTAACCAATTTTAGAGGCTGGGTAGTGGGAACAGAATTCTTTTCTCACATTCTGGCCATGGCTTTGTAAAGTGCATGTGATTTATAGCCTGCATAAACTCATATTGGGAGTAATTGATTTTAACTCAGGTCCTTCACATGATCAAACTTGTCTTCTGTGTGGTAACTTTCTGAAGTACTAGACATACACTTAAGCCTAAACATTTAAAAAGGTAATGCCTCAGTGTAAGGGAATGCCAGGGCTAGGAATCTGGAGAGAGTAGGATGGTGAGCAGGGGGAGGTGGGTGGCAATAGGGTTTTTTTCGGAGGGGAAACCAGGAAAGGGGATAACATTTGAAATGTAAATAAAGAAAATATCTAATAAAAAATAAAATGAAAAGGTAGGAGTTGCCTTCTTGTAAGTTTCTACTAGAAACACCCAACGTCCCTAGGTGATTTGCTTGCATATGGCATGCACTCAGGATGGTTTTGTTTGTGAGGATGTTTCCCAAGACAGATGCTTCATTTTTTCATAGTTAGCCAACAGTTTGTTCTTATTCCATGTACATGTGAATAAATGACTACACACTCATTACCCTAAATACAGTTGTTAGTATCCTTGGAACATGGAACAAAGGCTAAAATTCCTTCTTCCACAGAGTTTGGATGCTTGCTTGGCTTTAATTTACATTAATCTGGTTTTGTTTGTTTGCTTTTAGTTTGCTTTTTAATACTGGTGTTTCATATTTATCTTTGGCTTATGTGTTGTTCTCTATCAGCACCACATTGCTGTAATTCAGTCTCAGTTTGTTTATAGCTGTAGTCACCGAGATTGTTCATATCTACACACATGTGGGAAGCTAAAAAATAGTTTATTACATGGTGTTCCTAGCACAGATCCCACCAATGGTCACCTAGTTGAAGAAACAGTCTCTGTAACGCATCATGTTCCTTCTAAGCCACAATGGTATTCTTCTGTCTAGACAGTCTGTTCTTTAGAACAGATGCATGTAATTGAATATGTCAGTTTTCAGGAGACTTGATTCTAATAAGCGTTCTTTAATTCTAAGTAATAAAATTGAGCAAAATTCAAAGACAGTATATTGTTTAAAGAAAACTTTAGGGATGGATATTTTGGGTTTGGCACGAAGAAATTATATAAGCATTTTTTTTTCTGGATATAATCAGGAAAGTACCAGAAAGGTCAAGTCCATCTCCTTTGTTTGGATGTACCCATTGGGCTTATCTGGAATCCAAATATTCAAACATTTGATAGGCTGGAGTTGAATCATTAGTCTTTTGGACTGCCAAAATCAACCAATTGTTTTGACAACTGGAGATTTGAAGTATAACAGAGCCACTTAATTGGGACATGAAAATCACAATTGGTGAAAAAAAGTGAATTCAATTTTTCTACAGAATGTAATTTGTAACTTTGATGAAATCAAGAAATTGTGAACCCATAAGCAATTTATTTATTTATTTATTTATTTATTACAACTGAAGGTAATTTTTATTCTAACAAAGACAATTCACAGTGTATTTTTAAAGGAAAAATCTCCCATTCTTGTTTTTGTTTTTGTTTTTGTTTTTGTTTTTTTTTGAGAAAAATCAATTTTGTTTGAATGATTGTTAGAAGAACTAAATCGTGCCTTACAAAACAAACTCATAGAGCACTTTTGCCATTTATGGTGCAAACATGTAGAAAGGGGAGTTTTATAAATTAGCTTGTTTTCCTTAAGATTCTTTTTTGGTCCTTTCCTCCTCAGACTCTTTTCTCTATTTTGATATTTGCTGGCCACAGTTATGGAGGCCACATGAACTCTTTCATTTACTGCCACTCTTTGATCTCTAGGGAGAGGGAGGTAAAACATGGTTATTCTACAGCAATTGCCACAGCATAGCAAGTACTAGAGTTGCAGGCTCTTAACTAAGATGAAGAGTGATTTGAAAGAGTGGGGAAATGTGGTCACAGAGTCACAGAAAGAGAGAGGCAGGATAAAAGAGATCCTACATTAGCACTCTGAACTGAAAAGAGATTTAGAGTTCAAAGATTAGAGCCTCCACGGCAAATTCCTCTATTTTAACGTGTTTCCTAGAATTTCTTGTTTCTACTTCTTTTTGTTACCAAGAGTTATATAGAAATGTAACTTATTTTTAGCCCCTTAAAATACTTTTTTTCCATACATGTCATTTATTCATGACATCTATGAATGTCATTTGTTCATTCATAAATTAAGTCCCCCTAAATATCAAAGTACCCACATTTCCTAAGTTACATATTGCTCGTTACTTTTTTCCATCTTAAATTCTGGTGACATAATTTTTCCACCTCTCACTTTGCAAGTTGCTTCTTTAGTGCACTATCTCCAAACTTTCACTCTAAAATTAACCTTTGCTTGGTTTTATCTTGTAGTATTCCTATAACAAGGTTGGAAAATGAACAGTTGGAACAACTGGCTTTGTTCTCTAGATTTTCAATAATGAAAAGAGAACAAAAGATGGTTTTCAAAAGCTGACTTTTTTTTTTGCCTGAGAAAAGAATGATTGAAAAAGGAAATGAAAAGGAAAGCATGTCCTCACTACCTTGTTAACACTGACATTACTCCAGGGTTCAGCTGAGGGCTCAAGGCTACTGTCCCAATTAGCACTTCCTGTCTGTGCACAGATCCCTAGTGTGCAGAGCAATCACAGTCTTAAAACATCCAGAATTCCTCCTTACTCCCTTTCTCTCAGTGTTGAAATAGGTAGTCTTAATTTATTTCCAAAACCAGTGTTTTCTAACCAAATTATAATGCCAAGGAATGCTTCACCTTTAATATCCTATCAACAGAATCCTAACCTTCATAGTCCAAGGCTATTGCTTGAGCTTTAAAAATGTGGAAGCATTTAGGTGAATTTGATGTTGATATAGTACAGAATCACAATAAACTTTCTCTTTCGTGTGCATTTCTTGTAAGCTAAACTTTATCACATGTTAATATGCCTGATTCCACATCTCACATTTGTATTCTGGCTGTTTTGCCTGATTCTGAAAAGTGGTTAGGAGATGTTTGTTCAATTAGAAGTTCTTTTGGTGAAGTGTACTTCCAGTCACCCCATCCTTTCAAAATTTGCAGACATTATAAAACTTTCCATCAAAAACAACCTTCACCACTGAAGAGCTCTAAGCTACACAGAGAGAAAATGAGTAGGCAAAGAACTTTACATCACCCCCGTTATACAGCTTAAAAAGCCAAGGGTAAGAAAGTGAGGAATCTTGGCAAAGTTATATAGCTGGTAAATGATAGAACAGGGATTTGATTCCACAACTAATCAATGATTTGAGTGTTGTGGCTTGCAGAGAGTCTATAATTTGAAAGGTTTCCAGGGTAAGGAAATTTCCAGGATAAGGAAAGCATGGATAATTTGGAAGCCTTGATATCAGTCCCTGGCTGTGTCTATACTTACTGAGTTACTGTTTCTTTACTGTTTCCTTGCTGTCAATAATTTTTACCTCCATAAATAATTTCTATCTCACAGCAATGTTGAGAGGATTCCAAGTGAACATGTACTAACCCCTAGGTATTTTACATGTTATATTGCATCCCTGCTCTCAAACAAAAGGTGTGATAGCATAGTTCTCGTATTTCCATCGTTTATATTCTTCATCTAAACATCTTGGGTTGCAATTCAGAGCCCTCTCTGAATAAAAGTATTCAAAACAGATACAGCCCACTCTCCAAGTTGCAAAATGTGGCTCACAGAGAGTCTACAGTTAGGTGGATTCTGAATTGAGTTTCCGGTTTTTTTCGGCAGTGTCAGGGTGCTCTTTGATAGTTAATTTTTCTTGGTACATTTCCATGACTTCTATTAGTAAAGTCCACATTCC
Source organism: Montemys delectorum (assembly GCA_019843815.1). Taxonomy (NCBI): domain Eukaryota; kingdom Metazoa; phylum Chordata; class Mammalia; order Rodentia; family Muridae; genus Montemys; species Montemys delectorum. The sequence continues at coordinate 4,768 of JADRCD010029749.1, forward strand.
CACCTAACCTGCTGGCACTTTTCAAGAGAGGGCTCAACTAGAACCTTGTATTTTTCATTAATCTGCAATGATAGAATATTTTTCATCTTAGAGAACTATTGTTATCAAAGGCAAGAGATAATTACTATTCTCCAATTTTATTTCTGACAAAGAATTCCTTTATTTGCACATAGTTTTTATGTGCCCTTGAAGAAGTAAATGGATTGATTTCCTGATGAAAATCAATTGAAGAAGGAAGAGGAGAATGAGAAGAAGCAGGAGAAGAAAGATCAAGAAGAAAAAGAAGAAACAAGTCTAATATGTATTGCCCATATACTACTGAAGCATGGTCAAATTCCCAGTGGCCAGGCCCTTAAAGAAAAACAGGCCCATCAGTTGTGGAGGGCTACTCTTGTGTGTATTTCTATTGAACTACCAAGTACAGAGGCATGGATAGATAGAATAAGTGACAACAGCAATAAAACATATTTTATTTAAAATAAAAATTCTTATACAAGTTTTATTTGCAAACAAATTTACTGAGCCAAAACAATGGTGAATAAAAACACCAGACACTACAACAAAACAAAACAAAACAAAACAAAACAAAACAAAACAAAACAAAACAAAACCCTGACTTTCCCTAAAGGCATGATCATCAAAATGTCACACATATACCTGCCAGTGAACCTGGGAAGGTTGGTATATCATAGTTACATGTGAGTTCTTGGTGGACAGAGTGATGGAAGAATCAGTTTTACATCCTGTTTAGAAAAAGAGTTTTACATCCTGTTTAAAAAAAAAAAATACTAGCATTCCCTGAAATACCAGGTTATAATAGAAAGACATTGCCTCAGGGTTTTTTTTTTTCACTTGGTTTTATTCCAATTTGTGAGTAACATAGGTATTGGATTCAACAAGAATTTGAGAGTGACATGGGTGTTTGATTCAACAAGGCAGAGAATACACCAATGAATCAAAACAGTGTTTAGGTTCAGCAATATCCCATGAAGCTAGATCGGTTAACCTTCTTAGTAAGTTACTCTCATATTTACTTTATGAGCAAACCCTGTTGGCTCTTTTATGCTCATACATCCTAGAGACTGCTACAGTGGGCCGTTAAGCATGTTTCAACTTGAGTTCTTTGCAGATCTTGTATGTAAGTATCTTGTTCCAGTCGATTTTGTGGTAGGTAATTGGAAGCTGTCTGCGCAAGGCTTTGAATGTTGTACATGACATTGTGTGGTAGTTTTCATTAACAGCTGCCTGATACCCATTTTCTACCTGCTCTATGATCTTAATAAACCTCTTCGCAGTTTGATCTTCACTGATAGCTGTTAATGATTCTTGTACATCTTTATGGACAACTAGCTGAATATTTCCATTTTCATAATAATGAACGTGAACCTTGAGCATTCCAATTACCTGTGCTGTGGGTGGTGTGATGGTTAACTTCCACTGTGATCTCCAGCATCCATTCCAGAATTTTTGGGGCTGAAACTGGTGGCTTTCAATGCATGCAATAATGGTCTTTTTCCCTTGTATAATTTTGCCATAAACAGTACTAAAGCCAGTAGAATAGTTCTGTTTCACATAGGCTCTTAAAGCCCTGTCACAGCAATCCCTCAAATACACTAAATTTCCATCCGTAATCCCTAGCTGGAGGTCACTGGCTATTTTTCGTAGATGATCAAACTTAAAAGAAATTCTGTTTCTTGGATCGAAAAATCTGTTGTTACCTATGTAACCATGCTCTGTAACTAAAGCAGGATCTTCATAACCTTCTATCTTCACGGGTATGAACTGATGCATGTTATATTGAGCAATTGCCTGTCCTATCCTTTCCTTGAGAAGATTGTCATTATTAACCAACAGCCGAATGTCATGGAAGACTTCCTTAAACTCGCCTGGAGGTGCTTGGTTGATGAATTTTGAAGCTAGGTATATCTTCTTCTCATCAGATGCTATATCTTTGCGGTTGGCCATTTTGTCTTTTCACATTTGCATCGTTTTCAAAATACTGCATGTTTCTTCTCCCTGCCTGGGGTATAGATATCTTTAGAAAGTTTTTCTTCTGCTATGGTTTGTCTGAGACTTGAATCATACTGGGAACCACCTGTATGTGTCTTTGCTAAGCTTAATCATTCTAGCTAAGATACTCAAAGACTAGAGAAAGTACCACAGAAGCCTCTGCCTTGCTCTCTAGTCTCAGTCTTGCTAATTCCTGGGCAGGGCCTCCCTCCTCTTATTGAGGCTCTAGCTGTGAAGAGGAAAGCATTCCTCTGCTCTGGGGCAAGCAAGGAAAACTACTTACCTCCAGTGGTTTGTCTTTAGGAAGACAACTTCTGTTCCACTAAACAGTCACATTGGTATCACTGCAGCATTTCTTCTTTGGTAAACCTTCCTTAATTTTGGAACACAAGTTCTAATAGGAATAGGTAAAGATAATGCCATTACAATTTACCTAATCATCCAAGGAACCACTGATACTACACTTCAATCAGAACACCTACAGGATGATGAGCAGCACACCTACCTCATGATGAACAGGGCATCTATCTGATGGGTCAAGTAGAATACTTCCATGACACTTAGAGTAGAACACCTAAATGATGGTTAGAGCAGGACACTTACCTTATGGTTAGGGGTGTGAAAGCCATGTTCTATGACTCTACTGCACTTTGAGAGTGGCATTTTACTACTGACAGCTCCAGGGATGAATTTAGTAGGACTCTACCCCACATTATGACCTAGACCATAACATACACCACAGAGATGCTGTCCAGCATAGGCCTAGGGAAGGGACTCTAGATAGCTCCAGCATGGCCTATACAGTTCTGGCAAGCATTACCTGTCTACTTGTTCCCTCTTCCTTGCTAAAAACAATATATAACATTCTTAAAACTAGCCACCAGGGTCTATTCCCTTATTTGGCCATTCCTCATCCTGAAGCTTACTACCAAGGTCAAGCTATCAAAGCATTGAAGTCCAGAAATTAAAAAACAAAACAAAACTAAACAAAAAAAAACCTTAGTTCACTTAATTAACCTGTCCAATCAATCAATAGTAAACACCTCATTGTAATATGGGTTTCCCCTTGTACGTTTATAAACTCCTATTTGCTTTTCGGCCATGTCTGACTCCGCTATCCAGAGGCAGGCCTACGTCCACTACACTGGGATAAATAAGACTTCTCTGTCTGCCTTGTTTCCTTCCTCTTCTCCTTGTTCCTTTATCTCCTTCTAGTTTCTTATTCTTTTATCTCCTGCTATCTCTGGGAGAAATAAATTTCCTTTGTGCTGAGAAGTTAGTCTTAGAGATTCAGAGACAATACCAGTCCTTATACCTAACTATACCATGATCAACTTAGCCATGAAGAGCCTCCTTTCTTCTCATATCTATCATTGTCCTCACCTGGTTGTAGCATGAAATGTTTTATGTACCTAGCTCTTGAAAGGATCCCCAATGTGTATCCAACTGACATTTTGTTAGCACTGTTTGACCCTATGACCTTTCATGTTGGTTGGTTGCCCCATGGACTTCTGGGAACAGGAGAAGATATAAACAGTCAGCAGTGATTTTCCTTTAGGATGGCAACTTCTACTTCTACTACACGGACTCATTGGTTATACTGCTACACTTCTAATTTGGCAAACCCTCCATATCGTGGAAACTGGAGCCCTAATGGGTACAGGAAAAGATAGTGACTTTATAATTCATCTAAGTACCCAGGAAGCCAATGCTGTTATAGTTAGATCAGAACACCTACCTGATGTTGAACAGGATACTCTACTGATGATGGATCGAGTGGGGTACTTGTATGATGGTTAGAGCAGGACACCTACTTTTTGAGGTGTGGAAGCCAATTTCTCTCCATTGCACTCTGACATTTGACTTTCACTACTGAATTCAGGACTCTGCCCCACATTGTGAGCTATACCATACATCACAATGATGCTGTCTAACAGAGGCTTAGTGAAGGGACTCTAGCCATCTCCAGCATGGCCTACATAACTAAGGCAAGCCTTGAGCTTCTACCCATTCCCTCTGCCTTGTTAAAAACAAAAACAAAAACAAAAACAAACCCATGAAATTACATTAATAAAGCTAGCCACCAAGTTCTTTTCCCTTATTTGGCCACTTTCTCTTTCTGAGGCTGACTATCAAAGTCTAGCTATAAAAGTATTTAAGTCCTGCAATCAAAAATCTCCTCTTAGATCACCTAACATGTACAATGAATCAATATTAAATAACTCATCCTAACATGGGGTTTCCCCCTTGAACCAGTATAAACTACCATATATCTACTGGCCATGTCTTCCTCCTTTGCCCAGAGGCAGGCCTTTGTCCTCCACTCTGGGACTAATACCTCTTCTCTGTCTATCTTCTTCCATTCCCCTTTTCCCTGGTCCTCTATCTCCTCTTTTAGTCTTTCATTGTTCCTCTGTGGCAAAGAAATCTATTTGTGCTAAGAACCTGGTCTTGGGGATTCAGATCCAATACCAGTTCTTATACCTAGCTACACCATGATCAACAGAACCATGAAGAGCCTCCTTTCCTCTTACCTTATCTATCATAATCCTCACCTTTTGGAATTATAAATAGTGTTCCTGGTCCTTTAAATTATTCCAAATATATAGTCAACTGACACTTTATTAGAACTACTTGACCCTATGACCTTTAATGTTGGTTGCCTCTTGGAACTCTGGGAACATCAGAGGGTATAGCAAACCAACACTCTTTTACCTTGGGGATGGCAACTTCTACTTCCACTAAATGGGCTCATTGATTGTATGGTGACATTTTTAGTTTGACATGCCTTCTTTATTTTAGAAACTGGAACCCTAATGGGTATAGGAAAAGTTAATACCTTTACAATTAATCTAAGCATCCAGGAAGACAGTGCTGCTATACTTAGATAAGGACATCTATCTGATGGGTCAAGTATGATACCTGTATGACATTTAGAGCCGGGCACCTACCTGATGGTTATAGCAAAACAGCTACTTTATGGTTAGAGGTGTGAAGGCCAATGTCTGAGACACATCTGCACACTGAAAGTGGTGTTTCACTACTGCCATCCCATCCACATGGATAAATTCCAGATAGCTATGTCTCATGTTGTGAAGTGGACTGTATACCACAAGATGCTGGATGCTGTCCAACAGAAGCCTAATGAAGAGATTCTAGCTAGCTCCAGCATGGTCTACATGGCTCTGGCAGGCCTTGCCCTTGTACCTAATCCCTCTACCTTGTTAAAAACTGTAGATTACATTCCAAAAACTAACCATCAAGGTCTATTCCTTTATTTGTCCACTTCCTCATCATGACGCTGACTACAAAGGCACAGCTATCAAAGTATAGAAGTCCAACAATCAAAAAGCCCCTTTAAGTTCACCTAATTATCATGACCAAATATTCATTCAATATTAAACACCTCATCCTAATATGGATTTTCCCCTTACACCTGCATAAACTGCCATTTTTTCTTTGGGTCATGTCTGTCTCCTTTATCCAGATGGAGGCCTTTGTCCTCCAGTCTGGGTCTAAAATCCCTTCCCTGTCTACCTCATTTTCTTCCCCTTCTCTCTGTTATCTCTCTCATCACTTAGTCTCTTATTACCTGACCTTTGTCCCTCCAAGGCAAATAAATTTCCTTTGTACTAAGAACTTGGTGGTTCTTAGCCAATATCAGTCCTTATACCTATCTGCACCATGGTCAACAGGGCCATGAATAACCTTCTTTCTTCTCACCTTCTCTATCGTTGAGTTCACCTTGTAATAATAAAATACTTTGCCTTTCTGGCCCTTGAAAGGATCCCCAAAGTGTAGTCAACTGACACTTTGTTAGAACTGCTTGACCTTATGACCTTTAGTGGTGGTTGCCCTTTGGAACTCTGGGAACAGCAGAGGATATAACAAGCCAGCACTGTTTTGCCTTTAGGATGACAACTTCTGCTTCCACTAAACAGTCTCATTGTTTGTACTGTGATATTTCTAGTTTGCCAAGTCTTCCTTGTTTGGGAAAGAAGAGCCCTAATGTATATTGGAAAAATTAATGACTTTGCAATTCATCTAATCATCCAGGAATCCAGCACTGCTATAGTTAGATCAGGACACCTATCTGATGTTGAGCAGGACACTCTCCTTACAATGAATGTGGTGTCTACTCGATGGGTTAAGTAGGATACCTGTATGATGGTTAGAGCAGGACACCTTCCTTAAGGCTAGAAGTGTGAAGGTCAAACTCTAAGACTCTGCTGCACTCTGAGAGTGGTATGCCATTACTGGCTGTGCAAGGGATGAATTCAGGGATGTTCAACCTGACACTTTGATTAGAACATGCATCACAATGATTCTGTAGAGCAAGGCCTAGTGAAGTGATCAGCATGGCCTACATGACTTTGGCAAGCCTTGAGTTTCTACTCATTCCATCTCCCTTGCTAAAAAACAAAACAAAACAAAAACCAAAACAACAACAACAGCAGCAGCAGCAGCAACAACAACAACAACAACAAAACTCATGAGATTACATTCCTAAAACTAGCCACCAAAGTCTATTCCCTTATTTGTCTACTTCCTCCTGTTGAGACTGACTACCAGGTTCCAGCTATAGCTGTATTGAAGTCCAGCAATCCAAATACCCCTTTAGTTCACCTTATTAATATGTCAAATGAATCAGTATTAAACACCTCATCCTAACATGAGGTTTCCCCTTGTTCCTGTATCAACTGCCATTTGCCTATGGGCCATGTCTGTTTTCTCTATCTAGATTCAGGCCTTCGTCCTTGACTCTGGGACTAATACCCCTTCCCTGTTCCCTTCCTCGTCCCCTTGGTACCCTATCTCTTCTTAGTCTCTTATTCCCTGACCTTTGTCTTTCTGGGATAAGTAAATCTCTTTTGTGCTGTGAACTTGGTCTTGGGGGTTCAGAGCTAATAGTAGGCCTTATACCTAAGTGTATCATGGTCAACAGGACCATGAAGAGCCTCCTTTCCTCTCACTGTATATACACTTGTCCTTTGTGTTTCTGGCCCTTTGAAGGGATCCCTAATGTGTAGTCAACTGACCAAACTGCTTGACCTCTGATCTTTTGTGTTGGTTGTCTCTTGAACTTCTGGAAATTGAGGCAGAGTAAAGTATGGCAGGACAAAAATAAGATTGTTGAGTCAGCAGAAGCTGAGCTGAGCCAGAAAACTTATTTTTAGGAGACAGGGTTAAGAACCCAGGAAGAACTTATACAAAGTAGAAAAACATAAAAATTTAAAGCTATACCTTGTCTCAGCTTTTCTCTGTGCCTCTTATTTTTCTATCCACTGCTGCCCCCATTTTACGATTGTCTCACTTGATAGAGCTGGCTGGCCTGGAACTTGATATGTAGACTTGGTTGCCCTTGAACTCATAGAGCTCTGCCTGCCTCTGTCTCACTAGAGCTAAGATTAAAGGTGTTAGGCCCCCACCAGTCTTACTTCTTCTTTAATTATGTCCATGTTTCTTGTTCTGTCTCTGTCTCTCTTCTTCTCTTTCTCATCATTTCATTTCTATCTACCTTAGTCTTTTTTTTAAATCCATCATCCTCCATTTCTCCCTTTGTATCCTTTTGTGTTTCTCCCAGAACTTGAGCTTCCTCTCTCTAACTGACCCCATGAAGTCTATTTTTTTCTTCCCCTGTCGCTTCATCCTTTATTTCTTCCTATTGTTTTTTTCCTTCTCTTCTTTTGTGACCTCTTCCTCCAGCACCACCCCATGTTCATATTTTCTTCTCTTCTTGCCCCACACATTTTTATTTGCAGCTCCTCTGAGTAACTTCTCAGAGACAACTTTTAAAATAGTGACAGGAAGCTTCTGTGATATTTGCCCTTTGCAGTTCTGCCTTTGGCTTCAGTGCTATCTTCAACCTTGTGTTGGCTTACTCCTACATTTCAAAAATGTGTAATTAGATACCACTATCTGTTCCAAGTACAGAATATTTAAGGATTAAAAAAGTATGCATCCCTTGAGTATCCATATTATCTTGTATACAAGGGACGTATAGTGTATATTTGATGCGTTTTCTGGGTTCTAGGGAAACTGGTTTACAAGAATTCTAAGAAAGCCTGTCAAATACTCTTATTCTTGCAGCCTATGTTTTGTTCCTAAGTATAGTTAATAGAGATTAAAGTAAGGTTTCCATTAGCATTTTTAAATTTCTTTGTTATGTAATGAAAAACAATATTCTAACACTGTTGGTTTTCCAAATCCAGGGGTGGAATACAAAAATCAGAGTGTGCATGTTTACTTGTGTGATGACACACCCATATTATAAATAGAATAACTGCAAATGTACTTCATCAAAAAATTTTCATATCCATAAATGTTTTCTCAATGTGTGTATATAGCCACAAATCCTCTAAATCAGTTATTCTCAAACTTCCTAATGCTGTATCCCTTTAATATAGTTCCTCACATTGTGATGACCCCCAACAATAACATTATTTTTGTTGCTACTTCATAACTCTGATTTTCCTACTGTTATAAATCATGAGTTAAATAATAAATAAGTTAAATAATAAGTTAAATAATAAGTCAAATAATAAATAATAAGTTTAATAATAATAATAATTTAAATAATAAATAAGTTAAATAATAAATCAAGTTAGATAAAGGATTGCCAAAGGGGTCAAAACTCACAAGTTCAGAACTGCTTCTCTGATGGTCTGTCTTTATATGTTACTTGACCTTTTTCCCTTATGGCTTTTAATATTCTTTCTTTGTTTTGTGCATTTGGGGTTTTGACTATTATGTGACGGGAGGAATTTTCTTTTCTGGTCCAGTCTATTTGGAGTTCTGTAGGCTTCTTGTATGTTCATTGGCATCCCTTTCTTTAGGTCGGGGAAGTTTTCTTCTATAATTCTGTCAAAGATATTTACTGGCCCTTTAATTTAGGAATCATCATTCTCTTCTATACATATTACCCTTAAGTTTGATCTTCTCATTGTGTCCTGGATTTTCTGGATGTTTTGGGTTAGGAGCTTTTTGCTTTTTGCGTTTTCTTTGACTGTTGTGTCAATGTTTTCTATGGTGTCTTCTGCACCTGAGATTCTCTCTTCTATCTCTTACATTCTGTTGATGATGCTTACATCTATGACTCCTGATCTCCTTCCTAGGTTTTCTAACTCCAGGGTTGCCTCCCTTGAAAACAATAGGCCTCCTTTCTTATCAAACTTCAACCCATGGGAGCTGTTCTTCTTGATAGAAAGGGCAAGTTTTAGTCTTGAAAATAGCAACTACTACAAAAATAAGACTTACAGACATCACTGTCATTTTTTTTCATGACTCTTGCAAAACAAAACAAAGACAAAACAAAACAAAGCAAATAGAAATTGAGGAATTCTAAAGTGGTGCTCCTCTAGTCCCTAGTCAATCTCTAAACAGCTTTCGGCTTCACCAATAAAGTTTCTCAACTCAAAAGCCAAGAATACACCTTCTGACTTCAAATGCAATGTAATAAAACTAGACACCCTTTGAAATCCTACTTTGAAAAAATGTATACTGGTGTAGAAATTAGAAAGGTGTTAAAAATTAATTTACACTGACCATGTTCCTAAAACATCATAAATACTAATATTAAATTGAGCCAAGTGGTGATGACACATGCCTTAAATCCCAGCACTTTAGAAGCTGAGGTGGATCTCTGAATTCAAGGCCAACCTGGTCTACAGAGTGAGTTGACAGCCAAGGTTACACAGAGAATCCCTGTCTCAGAAAAATGAAAAACCAAACGAAACCAAATCATTAAATTATTTTCAGGAATTCTTTGTCTTAAAAAGCAGAAGTTTCAAGAACAAGAATTTTAAATGGAACTTTAACACATATATTACTCAACAAAATTCCTTTAAGCTTCTTTATAGAGCACTATAC
>JADRCD010029762.1:0-22374 GCA_019843815.1 Montemys delectorum
GGTGGTGGTAGTGTGTGTGTGTGTGTGTGTGTGTGTGTGTGTGTGTGCGTGTGTGTATCTGTATGTCTCTCTGTGTGCGTCTGTGTATATGCTTGTGAATGTGTGTGTATAGTATGTGTGTTTCTGTTCTTTTGGTTTTGCTAATGTGTAATTATTTCCTATATTTTCTTGACTGTAGTTAACCTTCTTTGTGTGGAGTTTCATTCTAGTGCTGTCAATATGGTCGGATTTTGAATAGATAGTATTTAAATTTCTTTTTGTCATGGAATATTTTACATTTTCCCCTTATGTTGACTGATAGTTTCCCTGGGTATAGTGGTCTTTTACAGACTGTAAGACATTGGCCCAATGCCTTTTTGCTTTTAAAGTCCATGTTGAGATGTCATGTTTAATTCTGATAGGTCTGCCTCTATATTCTACTTGGTCTTTTTACCTTGTAGCTTTTATATTTTCTGTTCTGTATTATTTAGTGTTTTTCTCAGGGGAATTTTCTTTTCTGGTTTAATCTATTTGGTGTTCTGTAAACTTTTTGTATATTTGCAGCCACCTCTTTCTTTAGGTTAGAGAAATTTTTCTATAATTTTGTTGAAAATATTTTCCAGATTAGAGCTGGGAATCGTGTCCCTCTTCTATTACTGTAGTTCTTAGGTTTGATCTTTTCAAATTGTCCCAGATTCCCTGGATGTTTAGTGTCAGGAGCTTTTTAGATTTACCATTTTCTTTGAATGAAGTTTTATTATCTTCTATTGTATCTTCTGTGTAGGAGATTTTCTCTCCCATCTCTTCTATTCCTTTGATGTTTGCTTATAGTTCCTGTTTTCTTACTTAGATTTTCCATCTCCAGGATTCTCCCAGTTTGTATTTTCTTTATTGCTTCTATTTCTAGTTTCCGGTTCCAAAATGTTTTATTCATTTTGTTCACCTGCTTTATTTTATTTTCCTGTATTACTTTAAGGATTTACTTATTTAATCTTCAAAGGCCTCTATCATCTTCCTAAAATTTGAATTAAGGTCATTTTTTTGTGTTTCATCTGTGCTGGGATAGCCAGGGCTTGTTATGGTAGGATAGATGAGCTCTGATGGTACCACATTGCCCTGACTGTTGTTGATTTTGTTCTCATACTGGCCTCTGGTCACCTGTGTTTTGTGGTCATTATAGGCTCTGACACTAATTTCTGAGATTATCTTGGTTGGATGGGTGGTTTTTGGATGTTCTTTTCCTTTAGTTTCTATTTATTCTTAGTATTGTAACCTGAATGTCCTTCAGACTGACTAGTTCGTCTTCAGGGTCAGTATGCTGCCTCCCTTGGGGTTTTCATGGCCTATGTGGCCTAAAAGGTTTTGGATGTTGATGTTGCCTCTGGGAGCCCTGGGGTTGCCTGGGGTTCTTGGTGCCTGTGTGGCACCAGGGAGAACAGGAAGAGATGTGAGGCTAGAAGTAAAACATGGGGTAGGGGTTCAGTTTACTGCTTTTAGGTGTGGTTTCAGGGGATTAATGATCATTGTCTTAGGTTCTTACCTTTTGTCACTGATGCCAGCAGGCCTTTGGGAATGCAGGCAGAGTTATGGGATATAAATAAACCAGCTTTAAAAGATGTAGAGAAAGGACAGGAAATTAGATAGGTATGGAGCAGAGATGCTTTATGGTTAATTTGATGACAAGAGAGAATATGATAAGAATATGCCATTTGAATTATCAAAGAATAACTAATGATTAGAAATTCTTGTTTCTAGGATAAAAAAATATAGTTCATATAAGCACAGTTATATGAGGTTTTCTGTATCTTGGATCTAGGTGACAAATAGATGTATACTTTTATTGGAGTCCCACTTGCATGTAAAGGTCAAAATAACTTAGTTCTGGATAATTTAACACAATGTCATAGAGATTGGATGTCTGAACCTGTGGCAACTATTTTGTAGTCATGCAGAAAAGAGAAACAGCATCACAGACATTTCTGCCTGATTGAGTCAGAGAACCAGTTCCTATAGCTATCAGTATTAAATGCCCTATCACTTGAGAAAAGCAAGGACATGTATAACACATTCTCACTTGAATACTTATGTACCACTGAACTTGTTCAATGTAGTATGCTATCAAGACATCTGTAGTGTATCCGTGTCAGAACCTAAGGACTCTTGCTCCATTGAAAAGAAATCAACTTTTGATGTTCATTATCAAAAGAAAATGAAAAAGAAAGAAAGAAAATAGACTTGCAATATGTCTCCAAAAATATTTAATAGTGTAACAATCTTCACATATTAACAGTATCACTATTTCCTTACTATAATCTACCAACAATTACTACAATTCCAGATAGAATTTAACAGATTCATAAGACTTCCAAGTGATACTAATATATATCAAAATCAGTAAAAGTTTTACTAATATTTTCTAAGTAGTGTGAACCTCAGTGTCACAAATAAAGTCTTTCATATTCACTAAGAATATTTTGCCTCTTGCTGGTAAGCATCTAAAGGTGATTCCAGAGTTGTTCAAGTACTAATTTTAATTTTTGAATCCTAGACACTTTGCAAATGATTCTTTGCTCATCGGTTCTTTGACACTGTTAAGAGAGTGATGAGAAATATGTTTACATTTGCCATTAACAACAAAAGTGAGTCATGAGGAAAACAAAGAGAAATGTAGAGAATGTCAGAATTTCTCAATAAATGTTAATGTGGATATTAGCACCATTCTTTGCTAGGGACATTATATTCCAAATTCAATCTCCTCTTTTTATATACTATTTGGAAAATATAATTCTGATCATCAATGCTTGTATTTTTCAAGTTAGTTGAAGGAACTGATTCTATAGAATAATAAAATAGCAAGATGAATAGTAGTCAAATGTTTCTAGATTCATAAAGATATTCATATGACTATTTTATTTTCAATACTTTGTCTAAATATTATGAACTATTTTTTTCTTTTTAATTGGGTATTTTCTTTATTTACATGTACATTTTCCCTTTCCCAGGTTCCCCTCCAAAACAAACAAACAAACAAACAAACAAAAACAACAAGAACAAACCCCTTTTGCCTCCCCCCTACCCATGCCTGCCACCCCACCCTCTCCCACTTATTGGCCCTGGCATTCCCCTACACTGGGGCACAAAGCTTATGTTAGCTGGATCAATTTGAGAAGTGTTTGATGATATATGAAATTAATCATGAGATGATCTTTATAATTTACATGTTAATTTTTTATATTATGGCAAATGGTATGAAAGTGGTAATGCCATGTTATTCTCCAAAGTATGTAATATTGTATTCAAAAGCATAAAATATGTGATTAAGTCATTAAAGCAAATATACATAATTGTAGTACTATTTATTTTCCACATTATTTTAATCTTAGATTTGTTTGAGAAGAATTAAAATGTAGACCTAATGTCAATATATAGTAAGTAAAGAAGTGTGGAGTTAAGCCAGCTACATTTGAAATAATCAAGGATACTTTTCATAATCTTCTAAAGGTTTACTTGTTCACTTTTTTAGATAGGCCTTTATTTATTAACAATAAAATTGCTCTACACTTTAGATTTACTCAATATTAATGGAAATCTCCTATCAGAGTTGTTTAACATGATCATAATAGATCAGCAAAATAATAGATTTTAAGTGAATGGGATGCTTGAAAATGATGTGAAAACTAAAATACTTATGTTTGTCTGTGTGTATATATGTAATATATGTACATATATGTAATTATTTTATTTATTTCCATTTCCAATATTGTCCCCTTCTCTCTCTCTCCTCCATAAAAAAACCCACCCCATCCCCATCCCCATCCCCTTTGCCTCTATTAGGGTGCTCCCTCACTCACCCATTTCCACCTCACCCCTCTAGCATACCACTTCCCTGGGGCAATGATCCTCCAATGGACCCAGCACCTCCCCTCCCATTGATGCCAGATAAAATAAGGCAGTCCTCATTCAGGTTAGTTATTGTTGTTCTTTCTATGGGGTTGCAATCCCTTCAGCTCCTTTAGTCCTTCCTCTAACTCTTCCATTAGTTTCCCCTGGCTCAGTCTACTTTTTGGCTGTGAGTATCTGCATCTGTCTTAGTCAGGTGCTGGCAAAGCCTCTCAAAGGACACCTATACCAGGCTCCTACATGCAAGCATTTCTTGGCATCAGCAATAATGTCAGGGTTTGGTGACTGAAAACAGGATGGATCTCAAGATGAGGCAGTCTCTGGATGGCCTTACCCTCACTCTCTGCTCCAACTTTTATCCCTGTGTTTCCTTTAGGCAGAAACAATTCTGTGTTAAATATTTTGAGGTGGGTAGATGGTGGCATCCCTCAACTGAGAGATATGTCTATCTACAGGAGGTGGCTGCTTCAGATTCTATCTCTCCTCTGTTGGGTATTTCGGCTAATGTCATACCCATTTGATACTGGGAGCCTCTGGCATCCCTGGTATCTGGGACTTCCTAGTGGTTTATTCTGTTCCTCACCCCCTACTGTTACATATTTCTATGCATTCTCCAGGCCCTCTGGAATTCTTTCCTATTTCTTCGCATACCTGATCCTGCAGCCCTCCCCTTTTCCTTCCCCCTCCCCTCTCCAACCCAGGTCCCTCCCTCCCTCTGCCTCCTCTGATTATTTTGTTCACACTTCTAATTGGGATGGAAGCATGCAATAAAATTTGGCCTTCCTTTTGTTAAGCTTCATATGGTCTGTGAGGTGTATCCTGGGTATTCTGAGCTTTTGGGCTAATATCCACTGATCATTATTACATACCATGTGTAGCTTTTAGGGTCTGGGTTACCACACTCACAATGATATTTTCTATTTCCATCCATTTACCTGAAACATTCACAAAGGCTTCTTATTTGAAAGTTAATTAATATTCCACTGTGTAAATGTATCGCATTTTTTTGTATCCATTGTTCCCTTGAGGGACCTCTGGGTTCTTTCCAGTTTCTGACTACTATAAATAAGGCTGCTATGAACATAGTGGAACATGTGTCCTTGTTATATGTTGAAGCATCTTTTGGGTATATGCTGACAGTGGTATAGCTGTGTCTTCAGGTAGTACTATGTCCAATTTTCTGAGGAACCCCCAGATTGATTTCCAAAGTGGTTGTACCAGCTTACAGTCCCACTAGCAATAGTGTTTCTCATTCTCCTCATCCTCACCACCATCCTTCTGTCTCCTAAGATCCTAAGATCCTTTTGATCTTAGCCATTCTGATTGATGTAAGGTGGAATCTCAGGGTCTTTTTGTTTTGCATTTCCCTGATGTCTAAGGATATTGAACATTTATTTAGGTGCTTCTCGGCCACTTTTGTTGTTATTGAAGACCTACCTGCTTTAGTCCATGGTGATCTGTTAGAATGCATGGGATTATTCAATCTTCTTGTATCTATTGAGGACTCTTTTGTGACTGATTATATAGTCAATTTTGGAGAGGGTATCATGATGTGCTAAGAAGAAAGTATATTCTTCTGTATTTGGGTGAAATGTTCTATATATATATCTGTAATTCCATTTGGTTCATAACTTCTGTTAGTTTCACTGTGGCTCTGTTTAGTTTCTGTTTCCATGATCTGTCCATTGGTGAAAATGAGGTGTTGAAGTCTCCCACTCTTGTTGTGTAAGGTTCAATGTATGCTTTGCGCTTTAGTAAAGTTGCTTTTTTGATTGTGGGTGTACTAGCATTTGGGGCATAGATGTTCAGAATTGAGAGACCTTCGTGGTGGATTTTTTTTCCTTTTATGAATATGAAGTACCCTTCCCAATCTTTTTTGATGACTTTTGGTTGAAAGTCTGAAAATTAGATATTACAGTGGCTACTTGTGCTTGTTTCTTGGCACTATTTACTTTGACATTTTTTTCCAGCCTTTTACTCTAAGGTAGTGTTTGTCTTTGTCACTGAGGTGTATTTTCTGTATGCAGCAAAATGCTGGGTCCTGCTTACCTATCCGGTCTGTTAGTCTGTGTCTTTTTATTGGGGAATTGAGTCCAGTGATGTTAAGTGATATTAAGGAAAAATGTTTGTAGCTTCCTGTTATTTTTGTTATTAAAGGTGGAATTATGCTTGTGTGGCTATCTTCTTTGGGCTTTGTTGAAAGATGATTACTTTCTTGCTTTTTCTAGGGTGTAGTTTCCCTCCTTATGTTGAAGATTTCCAACTATTATCCTTTGTAGAGCTGGATTTGTGGAAAGATATTGTGTAAATTACATTTTGTCCTGGAATATCTCATTTCTCCATCTATGGTAATTTAGAGTTGTGCTGGGTATAGTATCCTGGGCTGGCATTTGTGTTCTCTTAGGGTCTGTATGATACCTGCTCAGGATCTTCTGGATTTTATAGTCTCTAGTGAGAAGTCTGGTGTAATTCTGATAGGTCTGTCTTTGTATATTACTTGACCTTTTCACCTTACTGCTTTTTATATTTTTTGTTTAGTGCATTTGGTGTTTTAATTATTATGTGAGGGGATGAATTTCTTTTCTGGTCCAATCTATTTTGTGTTCTGTGGTTTCTTGTATGTTTATGACCATCTGTTTCTTTAGGTTAGGAAAGTTTTCTTCTATCATTATGTTAAAGATGTTTTCTGACCCTTTGAATTGGGAATATTTACTTTATTCTATGTCTATTAATTTTTAGGGTTGGTCTTTTCTTTGTGTATTGAATTCCCTGGATGTTTAAGGTTAGGTTTTTGCACTTTGTATTTTCTTTGACTGCTGTGTCAATGTTTTCTATGGTATCTTTTATAATTGAGATTCTCTCTTCTATCTTTTGTATTCTGTTGGTGATGCTTGCATCTGTGACTCCTAGGTTTTCTATCTCCATGGTTGTCTCCCTTTGTGATTTCTTTATTGTTTCTAATTCCATTTTTAATTCCTTCACCTGTTTGATTGTGTTTTCCTATATTTTTATTAGATATTTTCTTTATTACATGTCATATGATTTCTCCTTTTCCAGTTTCCCCTCAAAAAACAAAACAAAACAAAACAAAAAAAAAACAACAATATGAACAAACCCCTGTTCCCTCCCCTCTCCTGTGTTTCCTCTTTAAGAGTTTCTACCTGTTTACCTGTGTTCTATATTTCCTTAAGGAAGTTATTTATGTCCTCCTTAAATTCCTCTATCATCTTCATGGTATGAGATTTTTTTTTTAGATCAGAATCTTGCTTTTCTTTTCTTTTCTTTTCTTTTCTTTTCTTTTCTTTTTTTTTTTTTTTTCATGACATGAATCTTGCTTTTCAAATGTGTTAGGGTGTCCTGGACTTGCTGTGGTGGGAGAAATTGGTTCTCATGGTCCCAGGTAGCCTTGGTTTCTGTTGCTTACATTCTTGTGCTTGCCTCATGCCATCTAGTTATCTCTGTTATTAACTGGCCTTCCTATCTCTGACTGGTACCTGTCCTGCCTGTGAACCTGGTTATGGTGAACTTCCTGGAGTCAGGCTGTCTCTTTGTGTGAGAGGGTGCCTGGAGTACCTGATCTGTAAGCTTGTGAACCTGGTTATGATGAACCTCCTGGGAGTCAAGCTGTCTCTGTATGTTTGTGGGGGAGAGGCTGAAGTACGCAATCTGCCCCCCAGGGTGCAGTTGTAGACCAGAAAGAAGATGTGTCTCTTGCCGGGTTGATGTCCTGGGGGGTGCCAGTTAGGCCAGTTATTAAGGAAAGTGGTTGGGAGGTCTCACCTTTGAGCCTGGTTGGTGACATACCTCTTGGGAGTCAAGCTCTTGGTGTGAGTGGGGATCTGGAGAGCATCTGATGTGGGCAGAGTTTCTGGCCAGAAAAAAGATCAAAACTAAACACATTTAAATATGCATATGATATCGAAGTATAAGTTAGAAATTTCCACTAGGCAGTGGTGGCACATGCCTTTAATCCCAGCACTTGGGAGGCAGAGGGGCAGGCAGATTTCTGAGTTTGAGGCCAGCCTGGTCTATAGTGTGAGTTCCAGGACAGCCATGGCTACACCGAGAAACCCTGTGTCGAAACAAACAAACAAACAAACAAAGACCCCCAAAAACCAAACAAACAAAAATTTAGAAGTTCCAGCATTTTTCCTGGGCAGGTTTTGTACATTGTCCTTTTTCTAATATAAATTTTGTGACTTAATTGTTAAATTTTGTGTAGTTTTGAGGCAACTTTAATTATCTTGCTCACAAACATGGTTCTTTGGATGAGCTACTTAAGGTTTTGAATTCAGTTGCATAATATGGAAATGTTAGCAAACTTCTAACTTCCTTTTCCTTAGGTTCCCAGCTAGGCAGGCAAACTTCAGTGGAAACAAGTAATAGTACATATAGCCAAGCAACAGGCATCTTCATCAGACTTTAAGAAATAATGTGTAATTGAACAGTTCCATCTTCTTAGTCCTTAGTTTCATTTCTGGATCTATGTCAACCTGATATAGAATGGTGAAGAATGCAACCATTTAACCCCATGACTTTTAAACTACAATGGTTTGACATAGCTATAAATGTCGGAACCATTAAGTATGCTTTTGTAGGTGTGTTCTAGAGTATAATGAATAAGCAATAATCATGATTTCAGAAAATAATTACTGATGGATACTGAATGAAAGAAAATTTTGAGCTTGGTTTAGACCCAGAAAGCATATTACAGAAAGAGTTAATAGGATGAAGAAAGAGATATGAAATTTAAAGAAGCAAAATAACATTTTGGATTAAAGCATAAGCAACATCTTTGTTTTGGAAGGGGTTGAGAATAGACAGGTAGGCAAGGGGCCAGTCCATTAAGGTTCTTAGAGTCAAACTAAGGAATTTATTCTTTGTACTTAAAGCAGGTAGAATTGGACCATATCAAAGCTTTAGATCATGGAGGATATAATTAAGGAAGTCTAAGCCAAAATTTAAATAGACATTGGAAATTTTCTGTATGCATAATTATACATTTGAATCTAAGTAATACAAACAAAGCAAAAGGAATTTTTAAAGAGACCAGAAATTCAGTATTAGTGACTTCAAAGAACAAAAATGTTGAGAATGGTATCTAATTATGTAATAATGATGCATTATTTAAGGGGATGAATTCATTCTGAGAAATAATATGCTAGTCTCCTCACATGAATATCAAAGAATATACTGATACAGTCTTACATAACTATAGAATCATGAAGTATATTGATGTTCTGAGACAATTACCATATAGTCATACTAATATGGACTAGAATATCATTTATTGTGAGATATGGGAGATAATTTGTTTCAGCATGTGAATTAATTTTTATAAACAAGATTAAAATGTCACTATATTAGATGATCATTTAATCATTTGTACATCATTATATGCTAACTGAAGAATGGATTTTATTTATTTCAGAAATAAAAAATATAGTCAGAAAATAAACATCAATTTAAAATATTGCATTCTAGTTAGAATGGTTATGTATGATTTTAAAAATTTACAAATTTGCTGAAAATATGGAAAATAAAAAATATTCTTATACATTATTGATAAGAATGTGAATCAGTAAAACTATTATTGGCAATAAAATTAAGTTTTCTTTAAAATCAAAATACAGCTCTATTACATGACTGAGATATCTCATTAATCAATGTTTTTACAAAAATATCCTTGAAATCTAACTGCCAAAGTGAGAAATAAGACCACATTTGTTGTGTTACTCTTCATAGTAGACTGGTTAAATTAGCAAGTCAATCTAAGCTCTTATCAATGGATTAAAGAATAAGGAACACAGTAAATATATGTAATGAGACTTGATTCAGCCTTAATGAAAATTGAAAGTCAATATTTGTAGCAAAATGAACTCAAATAGAAGGCTTGCTAAGCGAAATTTTCAAAACACAAGTTTCATTTTTAAAGGCAAGCATATTTTCTCTCACCTGCAAACATAAAAATAAATGTTGGCTTGAATATAGGAGAGTGACTGAAAAGAGGTGGTGGTTAAGTGTAATCAGTGACAACTATACGTATGCATTGACATATCACACTGAGCCACATTAATATTTATCTTTAATAAATGCTGGTAAAGTAAAACTAAACAATTGTCAGTTTTTGTTTTCTAGAAGAATTTCTTTCCAATGAAAAGATCAATTGTTGAAAATATAATACATTAATAGTCAGCAATTATATATATACTTTAATTACATTCTTATATATTAAGAAACAAGGTCATTGTTATAAAGTGTAACTTAACTTCACTATATCCATGATCCTGTAAAAATATTTTTAGGAAACAACTTGATGAATACAACAAAATAGCACAAACACTAAGATGGACAATTGGTAAATCGAACCTCGTGAAACTGAAAAGCTCTGTATGATAAAGGACACCTTCAATAGCACAAAAGTCCAGTCAACACACTATGAAAAGAATTTCACCAACTCCACATCTGAGACAGGGCTAATATTCAGATATATAAAGAACTCAAGAAACTAGATATAAAGAAATCATATAATTCAACTAAAAATGGGGTACATATTGAAACAAAGAATTCTCAGATAAATCTCAAATGGCCAAGAAGCACTTAAAGAAATGTTTAACATCCTTAACAATCAGGAAAATGCAATCAAAATAATTCTGAGATTCCATCTTACACCTCTCAGATTGGTTAAGATCAAAAACACAAATGACAGACACTCATGCTGATGAGGATGTAGAGAAAGAGGAACATTCTTCCAGTGGTGGAAGGAATTTAAACTTTATAGCCACTTTGAAAATCAATGACAGTTGTTCTGAAAATTGGAAATAGATCAACCTCAATACCCAGCTATATCACTTCAGGGCATATGCCCAAAGGACTCTCCATCCTACCACAAGGATACTTGCTCAATTATGTTCATAGCAGATTTATTCATACTAGCCAGAAAATGGAAACAACCTAAATGTCCCTTGATCAAAGAACAGATAAAGAAAATGTGCTACATTTACACAATGGAGAATTACTCAGCTGTAAAATGCAAAGACTTCATGAATTTTGCTGGTTCTGAGTGAGGTAACTCAGACCTAGAAATACAAGCTTGGTATGGACCCACTTATAAGTCAATATTAGGTCTAAAGTAAAGGATAATCATGTTACAATCTACAGACTCAGCCTCAAGGAGGTATGAATGGATTTCAATGGGAAGGGAAGTTTCTTAGGTGAATTTGAGTGGGTGGGCATGAAAGCAGGAGGTATCAAGTGAGGGGGAGGGATAGAAGGAGAGAGTACTAGGACAGATGACTAGAGTTGGGTGACATTTAAATGTTAAGATTATAAATAATTTACATAGATTTTATAAACATAAACTCATGTTCTTCAATATCTCCTTTTATATGATTGTGTAAATTATTCCAGTTGTTTTCAACCCTTCTAATGCTGTGACCCTTTAATATAGTTCTTCATATTGTAGTGACTACAACCATAAAATCATTTTCATTGCTACTTTATAACTGTAGTATTGCAAGTGTTATGAATTATAATGCAAATATCTATGCTTTTTGATAGTCTTTGGTAAACCCTGTGAATGGGTCATTTTACCACAAAGGGGTTGCAGCCCACAGGTTAAGAACCAATAAAAATAAGTCAAGAGTCTTAATGTGGAAGCTATTAACTTTTTTCATATTCATGTCATAATAAGTATTTTTCTTTGCTATAAGAAAAATAAATCTACTTCTGCTTGAGAATTTAAAACAATAGAATGCATTTTATCTATATATCAATAAACAGTATTTCTATTTACTCTTTTCATGACACTTATATTTCAATGCACAAAAATGTCAGGTAGACTATTTTTATACTCTTATGAGCACAACAGTTTTCCATATCTATAAGTTATTTTTTGACATTTAAACATTTTGATGGATCCTGGGTGTATGGCTTACTACATTAATCTAGTACTTGGGAGGCAGAGGCAGACAGATATCTGAGTTTGAGGCAAGCCTAAACTATGTTGAAAGTTCCAAGACAATCAGGACTACAGGAGAAGCACAGTCTTGAAAAAGCAAACAAAGAATTTGATGGAGAGTGATAGCTATATACAACTGTCTCAGTGATTTAACCCTGACTTGTAGCCTTGTGTGATCCTCAAAACAATTAATTTATCAGAATTATTATATTATTTAACTTCCTGTATTTGTCTGGAATAGTCAGTCATTCTGTGATTGGATATAGAAATAACTCAGTAGACATATGTTATTTCTAATATAAAATAGTTTGCAAATTGACTCTCAAGTGAACTATCTCTGTAGGTGTGTGTGTGTGTGTGTGTGTGTGTGTGTGTGTGTGTGTACAAGCTCATTTTTGTTGTTTTTCTTCACAAAATACAAAAATATAAATGTAGGGTGGAAATAAATTTGGAATAGCAATGATGCAAACATGAAAGATGAAAATAAAAGATTCTGCATAGTCCTGGAGTTGCATTTCTTAGATTACACCATTTATCTATGCATAAGCATGCAACAATAGAGGTAATCATGCAATATTGTACATTTTAAGCACAGAAATTTTTACAAGGTGTTGTATTGACAGCTGCAATGCAATTATTTAATGTTACTTGAGCAATTCAATAACCATTTGTTTCCTTTGGCTTTTTGTACATTACTCACCCACTAACAACCTTAAATGTCTGATGACCTTTCTTCTGATTTATAAACATTCAGCACAAAACAAATGAACAGGCATTAATGCATCATTTGATGTTCTTAGACTTCTGAGGTCTCAAAGTCTCATTTGTTTTTCTTTTACAAGTTTAAAAATAAAATGCCAACTCACATGATGAAGTCTTATTGTGGCACACAAATATTTATTGAATAAAAGTGTACAGCTTACTTTAACATTACCTAAAGACTATGCAAAGTAGTGTTCACTGACAGGATATAGGAGGGTTTGAGTTAGAAGATTTCAATCTCTAATGAGAAAAATCTTTGGTCTTCAAAATGAAAATCAATAGAATAGATAACAGTTTGTTGACTTAGATGTACTTAAAGCTTATGTTTCCTTTCTAAATGGAATCCTTAAATGTATGGTAAAAAGCCCCATTTACCTGGATGGAAAAATTTGAAACCAGATAGACATTATGATCATAGCTTGTATTCTCTCTAGCTTATTATGATCCTGCTAATTTTGTTCCCTGTTTTCCTAAGGTTTAATTAAGTGTGCTTTGTTAGTTGATAGTTCTGTGTGGATTTTGAGCTACATGTGGTCTTGAGCCTTCTTTCCTGTTCTGCAGAAGCAGTAATATAAGTAAAGTAGAAAGCCATGAACAAAAATTTTCAATACTGGTATATGATATACTTTAAGAATAGACAATTTCATAATTCTTTGATTAGCTGGTATCCATACATCAAATGAATAAAAATTAGGGCTCACTTACCTTAATATATATTTCTACAGAAACAAATATTTTGTTATTAACAATTGAACTATTTAATTACATATAAATATTTTGTCAGTGACTCTGGAGAGGGAGCATAATGATCATAATAAAAATGATGGAAAAAATCGATTTATAGCTGAGGAAGATCATTTTGACATTAAAGATTAGTTTACTTTTTAGTTAACATAAAATAAGTGTTCATTTTGGAATTTAATTTGTTTGCCTGTGTTGGGCAGTTTACGTAAACTTGACAAATGCTATAGTTATCTGTGAGGAGGGAAGCTCAGTTAAGAAAGTGCCTCTATAAGATCAGGCTGAAAGTATTTTGTTAATCAGTGATCTATGGAGGAGTAAGGGAATGGTTGAACAAATAGAGAATACATATGTCTTCATACTATGTTTATTCATGAAAGTAGACCATAGGAGGACCCACTACTAAGAGAAGATTTTATCAGGTCTTTCCATAGTCACTATTTATATACAGAGTGTTGTATTTTTAAATTTACAAAGTTACAGAGTTCCTTATGGCATTTTTTCACATATTTAGATTTGGTCCATTTTTGTCTTCATCTCTCATCTCTTCCATTTTCTGAACCCCAACATAATTTAAAGATTCCCATTCTCAAGTATTTATACCTCCAATTTTCATGCCCTTTTTGTTCTATGACCTTCAGTGCCTAAGTTTCTTCTTCCCATGTCATAAGCTACAGCAGGCTAACCCAGTCTAGGTCCCTCAATCCTGGGAGAATCAGGGTTCCAGTACTCAGGTGGGCAAGTAGACGGCTATCGACAAACACAAACACAAGAGAGTGCTGAATCTGAGTGTAATTTCTCAAAGTAAGCATCAGACTTTTATAGTCATTACAGAAGAAATAAGGGAGTTAGGTAATACAATATCCCAAGATACATCAAGGTCATCTGATACATAATGATTATTTAAACAAAACAGAAAATCAGCAGGAACTAGACAGTGGTTATAACTGAGATAAAGTCAGCCTTATCTGAAGTACTCTAGTTCCTTCTTAGACCACAACCCATCTTCTTCCTAGACCATTGTAAATTCCTGAATATGGGAGTGACTCAGCTGTTGTTCTAAGTATTTGTGGGGGACCTCCATTTACCAGAGGAGCTCACCAACTTTCTTCTATTAAG
Organism: Montemys delectorum; assembly: GCA_019843815.1. Classification (NCBI taxonomy): domain Eukaryota; kingdom Metazoa; phylum Chordata; class Mammalia; order Rodentia; family Muridae; genus Montemys; species Montemys delectorum. The sequence continues at coordinate 14,462 of JADRCD010029762.1, forward strand.
TAATGTAGTCTGCCATAATGACTGTAATGAGAATTCTAAGTTGACTTTTTTGAACTTGCCCTGGGATTATTAACTCTTATCCAGTAAACTGCAGTGCCTGTTTTCTCTCTTACAACACTGGAGGCATTTTAACATTCTTTACGAAATTCCAAGCCCAGGGTCTGCTCAGCATTGACTAGGATGTTGGAACATTGGTTGAGGCCAGGGAACAACATCCAATCTAATTTGCCTATTTGTCAAATCATTCCTTGGGGGCACTTCTATACCTATACTGAAAGAAAACATGCAAAACCTTCCATCGACTATCGCAAGGACAAACCTGGACCACATCCGCATTACGGGACGCCAAGGACTGCCAGGAGATCAGTTTCCTTGAAACTTTTTGCCTCAGGATTGCGGCCAAGCTTTTGGACTTGTCATGCAGACTCCACTGGAGTAGGTGTGGCAATAAGCTCCTTTATAGTTTCTTATCCTCAACAGATCATCATCTCCATATCAAAACACACATAAAACTTAGAAGCCGGAATCCACATATGAAAGAGAACATGTGGCATTTGTTTTTGTGAGTCTGGATTACCTTGCTTTTTTTTTTTTTGCTTCCTTATGTTTAAGATCTATTTATTATGTTATTTTTTTTACAGGTATCAAAGGTCTTCCATCTTTCTCCAGGTAAATAGACATGAATATAAAAGCCGATGATTTTGCATCCTGCCCACCTATCTGCACCTAGCTGTGTTCTATGCGAGGCCTCTGATGTAGCTGTTTCCCTTTTGACTTGTTCTCCAAGCAGCACTCAGTCGTCCTCTTGTTGATTTCTTTTCAGCTTAAGGAAATCTATGAGCTTGTGAGCATCCTCCCCGGTGGACAGGTCTACGAAGTCCTTGGGCAGCCCATAGCTCAGATAGGGGCTGGGCTGCACTGTGACTTGACTGTTGGTGCAACGAAAGGCCGGAGAATCCTGCTCCTGAGCATCCCCTTCATTGACATCACTGCGGAGGTTGTTCTCGGATGTTAGCTCTTCCCAAGTAAACAACAGTGAGTCTGTGACCTCCCCAAATGGATTAAAGTCAATCAGCCACACCTTCCCCCTACTGTCTCTGTATATATCGAACACAAAGTCTTCATCCAAGAATTTATACTGTAGGTGTTCCTTGAAGAAGTCCTGAATGCATCTGCAAATGTCTTCTTTTTGCTTAGAAATATGATCATAGTATTGCGTGTAGTCCCTCTGAGAAATACCAATAAGCTTGTTTTCTTTGACAAAACATCGGAATTCAGCCCCAGGAATTAATTCACACCATTTTCGGAGAACAAGCTCGTACTCTATACAAGGATCTGGAGAATCATCATTACAATGAATAAATGGCTGTGTGAAGTCACGGGTGATGAAATCAGAACTCTTGAAAAGCAGGAAGATGTCACTGAGGGCTTTACACTTCAGAGAACTGTTCATTGCTATCCAGTATGCATCCGTAAGTGTGGCTGTGCTCTCATCATCGGACCACTGTGTTTCCTCCGCTTCGTTACCACTGTCTGACTGGGAGTATGTTGGTGGATCTTCCCTTCCCGAGACCACCAGGGTCCCATCGTCAAGCAGGTAGTCTTTCACATTCTGAGGGAGCGGGAGAATGACACTCTTGATGGTAAGGCTTCGGAAGAGTGGGTACCACGAGGAGAACTGACAGTGACTAACATGCTCCTTCTTCATCCTCCAGCTGCCGCTTCAATTGCTGCCTTTCCCCGCTCCCGCCAGCCCTCTCCCTACCTTGCTTAATACAGTATTTTACAGCTCTATTAATTTCATTTTTATTTAAAGCTGAATAAAATTCCATTGTGTATCTGTACTACATTTTCATTGTACATTCATCATTGGCATGGGGATTGATTCTGTTTCCTAACTATTACAAATGATGTAACACCAATTTACAAGTATCTCCATAGTAGAATATTAAGTCACCTGGTTACATATTCCATAATAGACTATTAAGTCACTTAGTTACATATCCAGGAGTGATTTAACTGAGTATTGTGGTAACTCTATTTTTAGCTTTTGAAACACTTCTACACATTCTAAAATGAATGACGCCCATCTCTTTATGTCAATATCATTTCTAAAATTATATATAATAAGGTATATTTTCCTTCCTATTAGGCACAAAATATTCCAAAAATATTTTAGAGTACTTTATATAACACTCTGATGTTATTGACACCTTCCAGTTTATAAAATAGTTCTAAAAGCTTTCTACATTCTTTTAAAGGGAGGGTAAATGTCTAAGAAGAAATATGAAAACAAAGGCAACTAACCAACAATACTTTGTAATAATTGGTAACAGGAATTGTAGTACCTTTTTATACATAATGGACTCCTTAAAGTAACAGACCCTTTTCTATAGAAAATTATATTCCTTTATGTACATTTGTGAGAATAAATGCCTTATTTTATAAGTTATTAAAGAAGCTTAATGAGTCAATTCTTCTACAGTAAAGAAATTATTAGATATTTAGTTTAAATAATGCAATATCATTGAAGCAAATAACTATTTGCTTTTCAGTAACAAGATTCTACCTTTTAAGTGAACTTAGACAACTCTGAAATAGTCTGGTGTGGCTTTTTTTTATCTTCACCATGAACTAATAGCTTGAGTAGTTTAATATTTTCATGAAGAATCTATCATGTAAAAAATAATGGAATATTTTATTTGATTTCAATTCATTTATTCATTCACTGGCATGTTTCTTGCACGAGCTGAGGCAGTTGTTTTTGTGACAATCAGATGTATAGTTTTTATACTTATCACAAAACAGATGGAAATTATTTACTAATGAAAAGAGCAAAATACTTTAAATGGCAACCATTGCCTTCTAAGTTATTATTATTTTAGAAGTAATGGCACCCTGGGATGAGAGTATAAATGACAAGCTATCTTTCCTTTTCCACTGAACCTGATGAAATAAAAGCATATTTTGTCCTTACCCATCCCCATAGTCTTATTGGAGCTAATAGAACAGATGTTTTTTTTCACCCAGCTAGTCACATGATTACTTTTCATTCTGGTGAACATATTTTGGAAACAAGCTAATGAGGCAACCTACAACAAATATACTTGGTCCCCTTTGGCTGATATTTAGTTAGTGATCTGATGTCATTTATCCTTCATTGTTAATTAAATGAAAATAAGCAGCAATTGCTTTCCTTGTGTAGTATGTTTAGAAATAAAGCTGTGTAATGTGGTGGATAAATTTGTTTTTGTTGAATTGTCCAAGTTCAAGTGATGAACTTTCAGTCTGAGCTAATTGTTTAAATGAGGGCAAAGGCATTTAGAAAGTCCTGGGCTCATTATGAGAAGCACTAGTGTAACAAGGGTATGTTCTTAATGGAAGTCTCTTTCCACTTATATGACGCAAGCGTTTTTGTTAATCTTGAGATTTATGAACCAACATATCCCTCTTGAAGATGCTAATTATCAAATACAATCAAAATTATATCTAAACAAGTGGCTCAACGTGATTAGGTGCAGATGTAGTAATTGATGCTTATTCTTGGTGTTTTTTTTTAACCTATACTGTAGAAAAGAAACTTCTGCCCCAAGTGATATCAGCTACTTACTCTGAACAAAAGCTTTTCCTAATGAATATATAACAATAATAAAATAAAATTCTAGGACAATGCTGATATGGAGTAAATAGTATTGAGGGAGTTCCTCATTTTAAATTCAATTGTATATTAAACATTTATTTCTATACAAAATTGATTTAAGCATTTTTCTAATAATTTGGTTTGGTATGTACAAATTTCCTCTTTTATGTTTTTAAAGTATATGTTTATCTCTGTGTATAGGAATGTAGAAATGATTGCAGGTGCCCATGAAGGCCAGAAAAGGGCATCAATTCTTTGGAGCTGGCAATACAGGGGCTTATGAACCTCAACATGTGGTTTCTGATAATTTTCTATGTTTCCAGTAGTGATCTCCCACCTTATATAATTTGCCACATATTAATCAGGCCCTATGTCCAATTAGAAAGTTGTTGGATGTTTTCAATATATAAAAACTACCACTGTACCTTTAAGGATATTTTGCCATGTAGGGCATGTATGTGGTTCATAAGCATTACAGATGGTTTGGACTATAGTTTTATCTCCCTTGACAGCTTACATAGCTCATTCCATTATTATTATAGCTAATCCTCAGGAAGCAGGTACCCTGTCTTTAAAAACCAAAAAAAAAAAAAAAAAAAAATACCTTGTAATTATCATGAGGACTATGAAAAATCTGTATATTGCTTTTTGTACGATGGGAATTTTCACAATGCTAATATTACTAGTACATGACTAAGACAGCCTTCTATTTTCTGCTATCATTGTCACTACTTTTTATTTTTTAATTATTTCCTTGCACAATTCATTTACTTTATTACTTAGATATGATCTTACATGTTCTTCTACTGTGAAGGTTTTGTTTCCCTGATTTCTATCTTGACGTGTTCAACATTTTTATATAGGAATGATATTGATTTTTTGCATGTTCATTTTGGATGGTGCTACTTTGATAGTTATGTTCATCAATTTTAGAAATTACTTTATAGTTGTTTATGAATAAAATCACTTCACCTGCAAGGAATATTGTGGTTTCTTAATTTCCTATTTTTAGTTTCTTTATTTCCATCAATTTTCTCATGCTATAGCTAAGATGCCAAGAATTATGTTGAACAGGCATAGTTATCTTTATAGTGTTCCTGTAGTGGCTCTTCTTGGTTGTCAACTTATATAATATATTTAACTCCCTAATGCATTTTTGGTTAGAGCGAGGGATGTCTAAAGCCTTTTACAGTACTACAGTATACCTTTGAGCATGTTATGTATTATTTTTTTTGTCTATGGATGCTAATTAGTTTCCCTAAGTTCAGTTAATTTTAGTTTTGAGGACAATCTTTTATAATTCTTTTATGCTTACTCATCTGTCATTCCAGTTGACAGTATATAGCACATGACTCCTCCATAACAAATATTTTTAATGATAATATGCTTGCTAGCCAGTAAAAGGTACAGAATTATTACAAATCTCAATTTCTTTGCTCTGTCAGGCTACTTAATTGAATGACATTATGTAAAAGAGGTCATTTATTGAAGAAAATTCATCAAGAGACTTCCAGAATTAAAAAACTGAACTGAACTATTTGGCCCTGAATTGAGTACCTTCTCTTAGACACTGCAAAGTAAAAAGATATTTTTTTCTTGCAGTAAAGTTTTGGAAATGGAAATAAAGTGATACATCTTGAAAAGGTGGCTCATAGTGATAAATAGCTGGCCTTACATTAAGGAAGGTGTGGTAATCAAGTTAAGTCCCGAATGATCCTATTGACATTCAAGACCACATGTTGTGGTCAGTAAGAAACTGACTAAATGGCCATGTGAGTTGGAAATTGTAGTGGCTATTCCTGGTTGTCAACTTGACTATATCTGAAATGAACTATAATCCAGAATTAGAAGGCTCACCTGTGACCCTAATCTGGAGGCTGAGAGATACAAGTTTCTGACCTGAATCTTGGCATGGAGATCTTGAGGCATAGTGGCTATGAATCCCAGAAGATTAAGATAGGAAGATCTACGAGTTTGAGGTCATCTGGGGTTAAAGGTGTGGTTGCACACACCTTTAACCTGGGCCACACCTTTTGCTGGAGACCTATATAAAGATATTGGAAGAAGGAAGACTCTCTATGCTTCGCCTGCTTGCCTTGTGGGACTGACCAACTGCTGGATCCTTGGACTTCCATTCACAGCTGCTGCTGACCTTTGTTGGGAGTTGGACTACAGACTGTAAATTCCTTTACTACATAGAGACTACCATAAGTTCTGTGACTCTAGAGAACCCTGACTGATACAGTTCCTTATTTTAGGTAAAACAGTTTGAGTTTCTTTTCATTCAGCAAGATTTTGTCTATGGGTTTTATGCATGTTGCATTTATTATGTTTATGCATGCCATATGTATTCATACATTGTCAGAATCTTTTGTCATGAAAAGATGTCTGATTTTGCAAATTAACTTACTTTCATCTAATGAGATGATCATTTTGTTTATATCCTTAAGCTATTTTCATGGTAGAGTATGTTTATTTACTTCCATATGTTAAAATGTGCCTTAATGTTAATGACAAAACCAACATGGCCATTTTGCCCTATTGATGGTGTCCCTTGCAATACACATGAGGTTCCATATAATAATTGTGGATCTTAGAGCCCACACTGTTGGTTTTGTGTTTAGGAAGATTTCTCCTATGCCAATGCATTCGAGGATATTTCTTAATTTATTCTCAATCAGCTTTCAGTGTATCTGGTTTTATGTTGAGGTCTCTGATCCGCTTGGACTTTAATTTTGGGCAGTATAATAGATGTGGACCCATTTGCATTCTTCTACATGCTTGCATCCACTTAGACCAACACCATTCATTAAAGAAGCATTTGTTTCTTTCTATTTTATAAGTTGGCTTCTGTCAAAAATCATGTGTACATGAGTATGGAGATTTATATCTGTGTCTTCAATTCAATTTCATTGATCAACCTTTCTGTTTTTATGCCAATAATATGTCTGGCTAGGAAGTAGAGCAAATGGGACATTTTTTCACTGGCTGTGGGAGTGCAAACTTATTCAGGCACTTTGAAATCAATATGGCAGTTTCTCAGAAAATTGGGAGTCAACCCACCTCAATACCCAGCTATACCACTACTGGACATATGCCCAAAGGATGCTCCATCTTACCATAAAGACACTTGCTCAACTATGTGCATAGTAGCTTTATTCATAATAACTAGAAACAACCTAGATGCACATCAACTAAAGACTGTATAAAGAAATTATGGCACATTTACATAATAAAGAATTACACAGCTATTTATAAAATGTCATCATGAAATTTGCAGATGGAAGTACTGAGTGAGATAACCCAGACACAGAAAGACAAACATGGTATGCGTTCACTTATAAGTGGGTATTAGCTGGGAATTAAAGGATAACCCATCTTCAATCCACAGACTCACAGTAGCTAAATGAAGGAATCAAGGGTCAGGGACTTCCCTGTGAAGGGGAAATAGAACTGATATTGTAAATAGACAAGGACAGTTGGAGAATGGAACAGGAAGGATCAAGTTGAAAGAAGATAGAGGCAGAGAGTATTGGAAGAGACAAATGGAACTGAGGAGGTATCTTAAGGATGAGATAGAAACCTAGGAAAACTCATAGCTTTAATTGCCTCCAAAAAGAAACTGGAGAGAGCATACACCAGCAATTTGACAGCACAACTGAAAGCGCTAGAACAAAAAGAAGCAAATTCACCCAAGAGGAGTCAAAGGCAGGAAATAATCAAACTCAGGGCTGAAATCAACCAAATAGAAACAAAAAGAACTATACAAAGAATCAACCAAACCAGGAGCTGGTTCTTTGAGAAAGTCAACAAAATAGATAAACCCTTAGCTAGACTAACAAGGGGACACAGATATAGTTTACTAATTAACAAGATCAGAAATGATAAAGGAGACATAACAACAGACACTGTGGAAATCCAAAATATCATGAGATCCTATTACAAAAGCCTATACTCAACAAAACTGGAAAACCTGGATGAAATGGACAATTTTCTAGACAGATACCAGGTACCAAAGTTAAATGAAGATCAGATCAACGATCTAAACAGTCCTATATCTGCTAATGAAATAGAAACAGTCATTAATAGTCTCCCAACGAAAAAAAGCCCAGGACCAGATGGTTTTAGTGCAGAGTTTTATCAAACCTTCAAAGAAGACCTAATACCAATACTCCTCAAATTATTCAACAAAATAGAAACTGAAGGTACTCTACCCAATTCGTTCTATGAAGCTACAATTACTCTTATACCTAAACCACACAAAGACCTAACA